>PKQL01000076.1:0-111277 GCA_002916455.1 Penicillium sp. CF05 | reverse complement strand
GATATATATTTTAACGATAAAATTTAAATTTATGAATAACTAAATATGCAAGGAACATTATAAATAATAATATCTTATGAGTTTTATTTGCAGAATGGAACTTGCGAGCTCTTGCGAAGAAGCTACGAAAGACAGAGGCGGAGTATCGACCAGATGAGAATTGAAGACTCCAAAACGACCAAGCATAATTATAGGAGTTTGATTGCAAATCGGCTAATACAACGAATATTTAGACTGGCATTACTTGTGAAWATATGCTGGTTAGATTGTGCGAAGGCTCCCGACTCCCGCCCTTCCCAGGAATGTTCAGTGCAAGGTAATTAATTACAAGGTGATCTGTCAAGAAGAGCCTGAACTGTGGTCTTTGGTCTGTCATCCTTCACCAGACGCCTGTAACCCGTTGTCTATCGTTTATGGCGTGACGTCTTATCATCTGTTATATGTCGTCTATCATCCGTCAACGGAACTCCGTCATACAGTCTAATCTTTGCAATTTGCAATCTCAGCCTATCAAGTTTTCCCAGACTTTTGAGCGAGCTGCGTAAGCTTGAGAGCATCGGCTAACGGCAATTCGTTGTCCAAGCTCAAAATTCCGAAAATTCCACAGCACAAACTTAAGTATGGCAAGCTTTTCTTGCTACCGCTACTCACAATATCCAGGAAAGTCACACAGATAGACACTGCGATCAGGTTGATAAGCTTGCTAGAGATCTAAGATTAGCCAACTCATTCTGCCTGGGTTAGGTGTCCTTGTCTCACCCGTCGTGTATGTCACAGTTTGAGATTCGGGCCGCGATGACTAACACAGCTTAGGCTGATTTTACGCAAAGCTCCATGCTCCTCTTGCGATAGTGTTCCGAGATTAGTCCTTTGGACTGGCTTCCGGTCCATGGAAAGAAAATGATAAATATGGCCTCATGACACTTGTGAATCATGGTCAAGGTCAAACGGCGAGTCTTCTGGTCGTCGAGGGTAACATATCCTGTTTCGTGTTGATGGATATTCTGCAGATGTATTGGAAGACCTGTTCTCCAGCTTTCGGGAGCCCTGTGTGTCTGGTTCGGGTTTCGTTCTCGCTCGTCCAAGGTTTGGCAAAGAGCCCTCTGGCTGTAGAGCGTATTGACCGCTGAGCTGAGAGCGTTTACATGTTGATATTGGATGAGCAGCCAATCTGCGTCCTTGCCGGCTTCGGGTAGCGCATAGTCAATCCAGTCGCGGGTGAGGATCTGTTTCAGACTGTGAGAGGGGTCTGAACAAAAAGGGTGGCACACCCGGAACTTACAGGTGGCATTCCATCGCGTATGGAATGGACAACTTCGATCGAGTAAAGGTACCACAGACTTCTTCTTGCAACGTATTCTTTCTCTTTTGTCATGGTCATGGATACCGAATCACGATTCATAAATTCTTCGGGTTCTGGCACATTGTAAGTTCGCATTCTATTCAATTTACATATAGCATATGAGGGCATGCGAAAATTCACACCGAAAATGACGGCTTTTGACTCTAGAAGCATCCGCTTTTCCACCTGTAACTGATGACGGGCTTCTACCAGCCCCTGTTCACTATAATTACTATTTTGCACTTACCTATTACCTTGATATACTACAATAATTGTGGCTACGCTCACGCAGCCTATGATTTCTTTCTTTTTTCCTTTATGAGAGAGAGGATGGTTTTTGGGGGGGGGAAGCCTACGTAAGTTCCTAGTTACTTGGCAGCAAGGAATACAAGAAATGGATCTTTGAATTGAAGTAAACAAATCTACCCTTCTACTGATCCTGCGGTGCATTGCAGAACCACCGCAGGCCTCGGATGGATGGAGTGAAGAAATATTCGCCTCCACGCTGATCCACCCAGGCATCTTTTCCAAGCCCGAGCCTGTGCGCTTTCTCCGAATCCTCACCGTCATGCACACAGAGATGACCTTCAGGGTGATCATGACGCTGTCTCTGGTTGATGAATGGATCCATTCCAGGGCCATGCTCGTGAGTCTTGTGCTTGGATGATGGGAAAACACTGTTGCTTGCCCAGCCTTCATAAATGTCAGAAATACCCGACGATAATAATTCAGATGGAACTTACGTGTCATAAGGAAATTAAACCCATCTCGGATATCACTCTGGTAGCAGGTGAAGTAGACACCACGGCTCTTGGTGGTCTTTTCTGTCTCGTCGGGTCCAAGCTCAGGCCCAAACGTGATACCACGGCGCAGAATAACGCTAGCGTCTTCCTTCTGGGGTGCCTGGTCGGGTTCTTCGTCGCTGTCAATATCCTGGATCGTGACCGCGCTTGTATCGTGAACCAAAGGATCGGTGAATTGTCCTTTCACAAAATCGTCGTCATTGCCGAGGTCGGGCAAGTAGTCAGCTCTAGGGCGCATTTTACGAATGTGCGCGGCGAACGGACAGCCCAAAATGCTCTGCTTGGGACGGAAATCAAAGTCGTTTCTGCGTGCAAGGCTCGGGTCGTCCTTGTGGGGAGTTAAAGCGACGGGCGCGCCTGTAGAGTATCAGTATATTGAATATAGCAAAGAGGACAGACAGGTCACAATACCGCTCTTCCAACGTCCCATCATATGAGCCGCCAATTTTTCGGCGCCATTTTCTCCGGAGAAGTTTGGAATCATCTTCGCGGCTTCCGCAACAAACCTGGGCATAGTTAGCATAGCTTTCACCTTGAGAGCCTGATTATATATACTTGTTGAATTCAGGGACCTTCTCGTCTAGCTGACGGAACACGAGGAAACTACCTTCCACAGACCAAGGAGGCGTAATGTCTTTTCGTGGATCTCCATCATGACCGACAAAGATATATCTAGTTCAATTAGCTCATGTTGCTACAGAGATAGGGGGATATAATACCCAGGAGGAACCGATTGTGGCTCACGCGGACCCGGTTGGGGATCCAGACCCTGAATCTGAGGCTGCGAGATGTGGTCCTCAAAGCCGAAGCTGCGAATACAGTTAGAATAATCCGACTGCTCGATAGAAATTGACTTACTGCTCTTTGCCACGAAGATCTCCGGGCCGACGCTGACCATGCTTGACGGATACCAACTCCAAACCAGTCTTGTTCAAGTCTCTCAGATGGAAATTTGTCTCAATCTTGGCAATCCCCTCATTCAGAGTCTGCTCGCTGCATGCAGCCACGATGAAGACCACGTCGATGCGCCAGCTGTCATCGCCTGCGGGGTGTCCAGGAGGAGGCTTGAACTCAGGAAGCAACCTTTCTGGGATATCCGCGCCTTCGAAGACAAGGTCGCTGTACATACCCTTTTCAAAAAGGCCATCATTGATTTGACCTAGATTCAACTGTTGTATTGTTGTTAATAACCTTTTCTTCTGTTTCCGTTCTTTCTTTCTTTTCTTTTTCAAAAAAGGAAAAAGAAATTGTGATCACAATGGTGAACGGAAAGAGCCAAACATACTTTTTGCAGCCCCTTATGGGTGAAAGCCACATTTATTCCCGACATGGGGATTTTTGCAGCTCTGCCATTCTCTCGTGCCGACTTAATCTTTTCCAGGCGCTCTTCACTTTGCTGTCCTGTGGTTATTTCGTCGATAAATTCCCTGAGGTCATAGCGGAATCTCTTCACATTTGTGATCCTGTAGAATAGGTAGGACTCAAATTCCTTGGGCATGCGCGGCCAGATGCCGCCTTGGATATTGGTCTTGTCGACAGGATGACTCATTGTTCTGGCTCTCAAAGATACAGATGTAATGAAAGAGAAGACTTAAAAGAATAATAATTCAAAAGCGAGGAGGACTTGGAGTTCTTATGCCTGACCCATCCACAGCTGTGAATTGTTTCTGCACCGTGGTGAGTAAACTATAATGTATCCAATAAGATCCTCTTCATTTTCAATACCGGTCCACGCTTCTCTATCCTTCCACCTTCATTGCCTATGAGCGAACCATCAACACTACCAAAACCGGGATTCTTGCTGTTTCTAGGTCGGAATTACCGCCACCTTAGTGGGGCATTACATCGAACAATGAAGGGTGCAGACGCTTTCAGCTTTCAACACAGATTCGACAGAGAGATTCTGGTAGACTTGGCGCCCTTCCGGATGATTGATTTGTAATGGTTTTTTTTATCTATCACTTCAAAGACATGCAGAGTACCACCAATAGATACAGGACATTCGGAAAGAAACCCACAATTCGTGCAGTGATATATGCTTCGTGCAGATGAAACGATCGGACATGTCACCCCCCCAGAAGACTTCAATCACACATCATAGTGTCCACCCTGGCCCGGCCCCTCTTGTGGATCTGGGTATCCATCCCTGCATTGTTTTTCCAACAAATCTTAACTAATTTGATCGTCGATCGATGTGCCTCGTAACTAGTCCCCAGTGCGATCGACAAGAACTCAGCAAAGCCCAAAGGCCTGACCGCCAAAGTATACTGTATCTATCATCTTTTGGGCCCGTAATGAGGAGCTGACGTTCACATACGGAGTAGTCGACATCGTGTTATACAAAGTGAATTCTCCACCTTTGCACGCTACCGCAGTAATGCCAAGTCTCGGGTTTAACTGGTTCAGGGTTTCAAGGTTAGCGCCCGAGACGGGCCGCTCACTGATTTCATGATCATCTTTAGCGACGTCCACACTACTCCGTACTCCCCTGCCCTGTGGAGCTCCCTGTGGACCTACGAGCTGAACCAAAAATCCAAAAATCCAAAAATCCAAACATCCAAACATCCAAACCTCCGGGAAACTACCGCAAATGGAGGTTTCCTAGACAGTCGAGGGTCCTATCTTGAACCTTGCAGTCGTGTGTCACCATTGAAATAATCATGCTATTGTTGGCTGCCCATTCCTTATTATTTTGAAACAGTTCAATGAAACAGTTCATTGAATCACCATTTAAGGTTTATGCACAAAGTCCCATTCTGCTCGGAAATTTCATTTTCTGCTCGAGATCCGACCGAGCTGACGTACTATAATCGAAATAAAATGGTCAGTTGTGTGTGGCGTCAGCTGAAGACCAAGATCTGTGCAACAGTGATGAAATTCGCTACTAGATATGGTGGAGTCTATGACGATCGATACATCCTGTGGCGTCAGCTGAAGAGCTGCATCTGTTCAGCCGATATGAACCTCTCCCTAGCAGATATTGTGGAGCCTATGATGGTCGCATTCATACCTCCAGAAGCCCGCTTAACTAGCTCGCGCTAGGTGGCCGTGACGATCATGATCTAGGGGTTTGGTGCCAGCTCCACCGTTCCCGGAGACCCTTGCCCGAGCTTCCTGTTCTTCGTTTTGAGTTTGGCATTGGAATCCTTCCTTTCCTTTATAATTCCCTGGCGAGGAACTTCTGCTTTCACTGCTGTCAACCATCTTGTTTTTTTCATTGACAATGAAAGTCCCATACGCAGCCGGTCTCCTGCTGGGAGCTGTCTCTGTCGGCGCTCACAAACCCGCCGAGTACTCCTACGAGTCGACTCAGGCCGACCGCCCTGACATCAATGGCGTAGTCACTGGTGCTATTCAATGGCAGTCACCGCCCGTCAACTCGACTGTGTTGGATGTCAAGGAATTCCGCACCACTTGCACTGGTCAGAAATGGGGCAACAACTGTGAACACGCGGTTGACGGCAAGAGTGACACGTACTGGGAGAGCGACAACCATGGTCATGGGCTGCCTTGGATCTCGATTGATCTGAAAACGGTCCACAATGTCAGCGGCCTGACCATGCTACCTCGGTTGGATGATGGTGCCACTGGTCTGATTCAATCCCACCGTATCTACCTGAGCAAGGATGAGCGAGACTGGGGCGAACCAGTGGCCTACGGAAAATGGGCCGACAACAAAGCCATGAAGCTGGCGGCTTTCAACCCCAAACCTGCGCGCTATGTCAAGCTCGTTGCTGATACTCCTGCTCTTCCCGGTGCGCCTGGCTGGTATGAGCCTATTTCGATCGTCAACATTGGTATCTACGCAGCCGATTACGTTCTCCCCACCTTGCCCGGCAAGGGTGCCTGGGGACCAACTCTCGATTTGCCCGTCATCCCCGTCAGTTCGGCCCAGGAGCAGAACGGTCAGATCATCCTCTGGTCCGCCTGGGCCGATGACCAGTTCTTTGCTTCCCCTGGTGGCAAGACACTCACCACAACATGGAACCCCAGAACCCAGGAAATCACGCAAAGTGTGGTCGCGGAAACCCACCATGACATGTTCTGCCCTGGCATGGCCATGGACTTTAATGGAAGTATCGTCGTCAGCGGCGGTGGTGACGCTGGTAGAACCAGTATTTTCAACGGACAGACCTGGGAGTCGGGCGCTGACTTGCGCCAGGCTCGAGGATACCATGCAACAACTACCCTATCCGACGGACGAATCTTCGCGATCGGTGGCTCTTGGAGTGGTGGCAACAAGGTGGAAAAGAATGGCGAGGTGTACAACCCCATCAAGAAGAAGTGGTACACCCGCTCCGGAACAAAGGTTGAGGCTATGTTGACCAATGACCGACTGGGTCGCTGGCGTGCCGATAACCACGCCTGGCTGTTTGGTTGGAAGGATGGCAGTGCCTTCCAGGCTGGTCCCAGTGTAAAGATGAACTGGTACACTGTTGAGGGCAGCGGCACCACCACTTCCGCTGGAAGACGAATGGATGATGAAGACTCTATGTCGGGCAACGCTGTCATGTTTGACGCTGTTAACGGCAAGATTCTCACTTTCGGAGGTCAGCCCTCTTACGATGGCTCTTACGGGTCCAAGAACGCCCATCTCATTACACTGGGTGCTCCACTTCAAGAGCCTCTCGTCCAGGTCGCCGGCAAAGGTTCTGGTGGCGGCATGAACTTCCCCCGAGTCTACCACACCTCTGTTGTTCTGCCCGACGGCAAGGTCTTTACTGCTGGTGGCCAGGTCTGGGGGTCGCCCTTCAACGAGGAGACGGTCCAGTTCCACCCAGAAATTTACAACCCCGAGACGGATACCTTCGACATCATGAACGCTCAAAACATTGTCCGTGTTTACCACAGCATCTCCATGCTGCTCCCTGATGCGACTGTTCTGAACGCTGGCGGCGGTCTCTGCGGAAACTGCACCTCGAACCACTACGATGCCCAGATCTTCACTCCTCCCTACCTCCTGACTCCCTCTGGAGAACGGCGTGAACGCCCCACGATCCTACGCGCTGATAAGCGAGCTATCGTGGGCGGTGTCTTAGAATTCGCGACCGACAAGCACATTGCTTCTGCATCTCTCGTTCGCCAGGGAACCACTACCCATACTGTCAACACTGACCAGCGCCGTGTCCCGATCGAGTTGAACGGCCATGACGGCAATGTTTATACTTCCAACCTCCCAGATGACGGTGGTGTCCTGCTTCCTGGCTACTACATGCTTTTCGTTATGGATGCCGAGGGAACACCTAGTGAGGCGCCCCTGGTCAAGGTGGAACTCCCTCAATATGCAACCATCGCGCTCGAGGAAAAGCTGGCGCACGATGGTGACGACGGTGGCATTGACAGTGGCATTGAAGACCACAGTGCCCATGAAGGATGCGATGAAGAGAAGATGACAAGCATGTTGTCTGCTATCCTCTCCTCGCCTGGCCGAGCCTGGAAGTCGTGGAGACCTTCACTTGTCTTGCAGGGGTACTAAGGTGCCCAGTTGAACTTGTTCCGCAAGTCCACGCCTATGAGACTCGCCATAATCTAGCGACAACAGCGACATCAGGTTCTATCCCAATACAGTTGGGATGAGCTTCCGATGCTAGATATTCCACAAGGGTCAACTGGTATTGGCGTGTTGAAACTTCGAATTCAAGGGTCTCTCTGCCTGGTAGATTTTCGACTGAAATCTCCTGTACTGATTAAAATGTACATTTATATGTATTAGTTCTAATAGCCGTTAAGGATTGCAGGGGCCAAGGTGCTCAACTTGGCAGCCCATGTTCGATTCATGTTACACATACAATTCAATAAGCAACTAGACCACTAAAACGTCTGTCTGGCAAATATAGTCTCCCACCCATACAGATGGAAAAAAAGATAAAAAAAATGCACGCATATAATGCCGTAGGTCAAACCACTTGCCATAACGGAATATATCTGACTTTGCCGATCGCCTGTGATCAGTCATTGGATTATTTTAGAATTTACTGAGTTTGTGAGTCAGTTACAGCGTTAGACCTGCCTTTATTCAAGTATTGACTCTCCTTACGATTGTCTTTGGTATCTTGTTGATCAGCACCAGACGTGACTACCGAATAACTAGCCAGATTCAGCAACATTAATGAGATCTATCTTAACATTTGAAAGAGACAAGCGCTTGATTCCCTACGCAGACTCCCACAAGTTTACCGGTACACACGCACGCGTTGCCGAAGCCCTTCCTGGCGCCGCGGGTAGCTTGTTCCACGTCCGGCTTGAAAGCCAACGAGCCTTCGAACATGGCCGTGTCGAGGTTGACTGTGTCCACTTCTTAGTAAGACCGGGGACGACCATGATATCATGTGTGCGCTATCGGCTTCCTAGGTCAGGTGTAGTATAATGATTCGGTGAGTGATACCCCAGCTCTTCTCATCGTCATATACTGTAAATAGCCTGTTGTACCGTACAATCAAGCAAAAGGTATGATACAGCTAAAACAAAGACAAAGCTGGAGCTATGACATTATCCCTACATATTCAGCCAGCCACCTACATTATACATTACCCCTCTCTGTCCAACAATCTGCAAAGTCTGCAGGCGCTAGTGCACCGTTTGCAGATACAGAAAAAGTAATTTAGAGCGTGGTGCATAGATTTGGGCACCCCTTTCAGATACCGCCTTCCTACAAGTTACACCGCCTACTTAAAAGACTTGACTAGTCATACCAACTCTAATTTTAGGTCGTATGATTGGTGGGATTCGGGCAGGCAGAATAGGGGTGCACAAACTTATACACCCGGTGGCTGGCTGAATATGTAGGGATAATGTCATAGCTCCAGCTTTGTCTTTGTTTTAGCTGTATGTATGCCTAAGTCAAACTCTTGCATCGAGTACAGGAGTTTTGTGATGTATCTTCTGCACAAGTGGAGCTGTGGTGCTGCAACTCTGTGGCCAGAGGGGGGTAAAAAGCTATGTACCGCTGTGGATGGGGACAGCAAGGTCAATGTTCAGCTGGTGTGGACACCCTCGATCAGCCGATCGCCTCTGTGACCAATCGTCATGGCGGAAGGGGTTGGGTCAAAAACACAAGCTCGGTTGAGTTCGGTCTACGACTATAGATCGGTACGATCGCGATGTAATACACGGGCCAGGATTGGCGGTTGAACGGACCATCCTCGATCCCATCTGGGTCTCGCACCACAGTGCGATCACCAAAGGTGGCAATCCAATCGGCCTTATCAGAATCGGCAGCGTTGCGCTATTGCAGGGTTTTCTTCTCCGCGGACTTTGAGAGCGTCGAAATGGACACAGTATCGTTGAATACTTCATACGGCTACTTGACTTCCAGATATGCTAGAACTTTTGTAATCTGAATTATGTGGAAGCGGGCAAATGTCAAGTGGCATTGAGAAGTACTAGTATTCGACCGAAATTTTGATAAGTCAACCTATAGGCGGTTGGGCAAGTAGTTTTTCAATGCCTCAATTGAGGGAGTAAAGAAGTATTCCCCACCATGCGGAACAACGATCCTGTCCAGGTCAAGTTTTTTATCGTAGACCTGGGGAGCAGGTTTCTCAAGATCCGAGTCAGGGAAGGGGATTTGAGGAGGCTGTTGGTACTTGGCATTGATTTGAGCACCTGTAGACTTCCCGTTCTGGCTTGGATGAACTTGACCAATAATAGGGTCAATTCCCTGGCTGACTCCTCCATTGTGCTTGGCCATGTCCGCTGGGCCATCGGGAGAATTGGCCCACCCTGTAGAGTTGTCAGAAAATACAATATCTTTGAGATTCACGAGAAACACTTACGTTTTTGCTGCGTCACGAAGCCATTCTCAATGCTACTCTGGTAACTGACAAACAGCAGGCCACGCTCATGCTGTGTAATGCCCATTGCCCGTTCCTCCTCAGAACACCAATCCCCGTAAGGAATTCCTCGGCGAATCATTACGTGCTTGTTGTAATCGGGATAGTCATCCCGAGGACCAGTCTTGCGCATGTGGGATGCATAAGGACACCTCGTCTGGTCACTGGGGTTGTAGTTAAAGTCATCCGTGTTATTCAACGTCTTCAGGTTGTTCGTTGTGAACCACGGTTGGTCTTCATTTTTGGAATGGTTGGGGTCCTCCAGGGGGTGAACCTCCATTGGGGCACCTAATGCGTTATGCTTGATCAGTATCTCGAGTATTGGGCTAGGAGCAGGAAATGATTCCTGTATGAGGATTCTAACCTTTAGGCCACCGTCCCACCAATCGTGAGGAAAACAGACCCATTTGATCCATCGCCTTCCCAGACCACGAGATCTGTTTGCCCTGTTCTTGGGCCTTCTTCGCCTCTTCCGCGGCAATAGGGCAATTCCAAGCACACCAACTAGATATGCAAAGTTAGTTCACTTGAACCAAGTCCACAGATGATGACTTTACAATAGGGGGCTACTTACTGGTAGAATTCGGGGACCAGCTGCTCATAAATACGGAAGACCATGAAGCTACCGTCCTTGGCCCATTTGGGATGCTTGCTTTCATCGCCCTCGCTTCCGACAAAAATAACTCTGAGATATCACAGAATTAGACCTGACAGACCATGTAACAGGATGAGATGATGATTACTTACCCGGGGTCTATCGGTTTCATTCCGTTGACATTCTGTGCTACCGAAATGTCGTCCAATCCTTTGATGATAGGCTGGCTGATACCATCCGCCCATCCGAAGCTGTGACCATATATGTTAGCAGTTACTCCTATATTCGGACGGGGCTTGTCAAAACTGACTGTTCTTCATGATTCTGGAAGACTTTGCCTTCCTTCTCATAGACGATTTCAACACTACTACTTTCCTTGTCATCGACATTGAACGTGTAATTAAATGTCTTCTTCGTCCATTTCTCAATACTCTCTCGACTTTCACCAGTCACAGTGAGAACACCGTCGATGCCACCACTGCTAGGCTTGAATTCAGGGACCCACTCGCCCTGATCATCGAGACCTTGGTGGTCTTCAGCTGACTGGCCCTCCCCAGGGGCAGTCATGTCTTTAAACTGGCCACCGTTGAAGTAATCGTCGTTGAGCTTTTCCGCCCCAAGCTGTTGAAAATAAGCATGGGAATATTTTATAGCAATTTCCAGTGCTTACCTTAGCCAGGCCATTGGCCGAGAAAGCGATATTGAAGGATACCAATCCTTGAATAAGACCCTCGACGCCTTGGGCTTTCCTTTTAAAGATACCGACACGGTTCTTCAGGGCCGCCTCGCCTGTAGTAATGAAATCAGCCATCATTGGCAGTCCCTTCTTGAACTCTTCCACGTTGGTAATTCGAAAGAAGATGAATTTTTCGGCCTTCTTAGGCAGACGAGGCCTGATTGTGTCAGTTTGAAAAACAACCCATAACCCATAAATGAGCACCTAGTAGTAGCCGTAGCCTTTTCCTTTTTTTTTTTGGGCGGGACTTACCAAGTATCACCCTGGATGTTCTTCCGGTCTGGCATTTTGTCCGATTCATTTTGTGGTTGGTCCAGTAGATTATGCAGGAAATCGTGGATCTCTTGTCCCCTTGCCAAAAGAGTGGATGAAAACATTTTGTACCGGTGAGAGCGAATTGAAGGATTTATTTATGACAGTGAGAGCGGATTTGAGGATTTATTCAAGACAGTGAGAGCGGATCGAATCATTTTATAACAGAGAACATTTATGGGACAGAGCTGGGATATGTCAATACGTAATCCTTACCAGATAGCGGGACAAGGACCATTCAGATAAAAAATCAGAAGAGGCGGGGTCGAGATGCATAGCTTGCTATGTTGCGCTACGGTATATCGCTTCATGCATGCGGGAATGGGAAATGTACAGTGACACCTCCAAAGTTGGGTGGCTTGCTATGTTGTGTTACAGTATACCGCTTTATGCATGCGGGAATGGGAAATGTACAGTGACACCTCCAAAGTTGCGTAGCTTGCTATATTGTGATACGGTATATCGCTTCATGCACGCGGGAATGGGAAATGTAACATGCCTCTACAGTGACAGCTCCAAAGTTTCGACACCCCCTAAAGTGGGCCCTCTTTCACCGCGCCCACGGCCCGCTCTCTAGTCCACTAACGCTTACCCCCAATCACATGAATGACGATTACGATTGGAGATCTGCCTCATGAGATCATCACGCAGGTAAGGAGTAGTTACCTACATTGCCAACCGAGTAGGTACCTCCTATGTCCAACATTTTACATGATCTACGAGGGCTAATGTAATGTAATGCAGATACAGAAAAAGCAATCTATGTCCAAGTCATACTAGTTGCATCGAGTACAGATAATTTGTTATGTATCTATCTCCTGCATACAAGTGGAGATGTGGGGTAGCTGAGCTACACGTTTGAAAGGGGGATCCACCAGCTAATTAGACCGATCGATCCAGCCAGGGAATTCCGGACGCCGATGACGGACTCCATTACAGGGTAGCGGTGTGTTCATTTGGATCTACATTCCGTACTGCTTCTGGAATGAACCTTGGAAATTTGAGAGTCTTGGCGAGGCGCTTGAATTATATATAGTATTACCCTTTTCACATTCCCGCAGACGATACTCCACGAATAATCACACAACAAATTCCCAAAAACCTCCTACAGCCCTGCAACCAAGATGCATCTTTACTCCATCCTTGTCGCCACTCTTGGTCTGACTGTTTCTACCGCCTTTGCCGGCAATCAGTACTATGAACAACAATCCCTGACCGACTGCCTAAACCTTTGCCACGATGATCCAAACGACTATAAGTGCCCTCCTACTACCGAAAAACAACAGCTTTCTAGCGTATGTTCGAGCTTTGAATACCTGCTTTATCGTTATAAATGACTGACAAATGAAATTCGCTATAGGGCTGCTGGACCTGCTGCGACAAGGAATAAACAGTGTGCTTGTACGATGAGCCTTGAAAGGTGAAGGTCACTGTCTATGTGGGATGGCAATGCTCAGTTTCTCCAACGGATAGCCAGTTCTTCAATCAATTAACAAATAATATCAATCATGTTCACACTCCTATTGATTTTAGTACTCCGCGTTCCTGGAATGAAAGATTGGCTACCCTGATCTTTAAAGACGGTTAATAACCATCTACATATCCAAGTTGCTTCCCTGAACATTTCATAGGTAAAAGAATAGACCACTAATGGCGCTTATTGCCTACTTGGAAATGAGATGGTCACAAGTTATTTCCGCATCCACAGGCTGGATTCCATCTCCCACATATCAGCTCGTATGTACTCCGTAGAGACGGCCAGATAGGAATAACTGATTTCTACGACTACTATTACTATTACTATTCCTCCTGAGTAGGTCTGTAATACACAACACAACGTCGCTTTCTAATGATTTCTCCTCTATTTCTGTACCTTAACACAATTGGCAGTCTCTATTTTCGCCATAGCATACCCATGCGAATAATCCATAAGCAGCCTCTCATCTGCGAATATATTGATGGCACTCTAGCAAACAGTGGTATGGTATTGCCGACGAAAAAGAACTTGCAAATGAGCGTAACTTTCCGGCGAAAGCAGTCCAACGTTAGGGGCTTCTGCAATGACCCCCTGGAGCTCAAGTAGCACCGCGGAGATACCAAGTAGAACACCCAAGTTTTGGAATGGTTTTGAAGATAGCTGAAGCATCTTTCTGTGAATTTAGAGGGCCAACGAGCGAGGAGCATCGACAGGTCAGAAGGAACAGGGAAAGAGGCTCGTTTAATCATCACCAGGCCAATCTCAACAATACCATCTGTAGATAATTCATCTATTCCTGCAACTACCATATATTCTATATCAAATCCAAGTTAAGCTCACCCCCTAACTCCTGCAGTGCTCTCCGGAGCATACACAAACGACTCCAGGAGACAACATTGAGAGAACCAAAGAGGCAGCAAAAGTAGTAAATCAAGATCACTTGCACTGAATTTCCACCAGGTTGATAGTTGCAGCTAGTGTAGCGAAGGTACATTCTCATCTTTCAGGTCTGGTGGCATTTAATAATCCAGATATTGCCTAGGGTATATTCAAGCTGCTGCATCCCTGGCAATGGGAGGTCTTTGAAAGACCAACAAAATCAAAATAAAATAGAAAACAGCGTGGTCCTAGAGAATCGATCCATTGTTGCAGACTAGTAAGCTCCTTCCTTGTAAAGGTGCCGAACATTTTGTCATCTCAACGGTGTTCTTTCACCAGCCTGCTCTTGTTGCTGTCACCGGGATAAATCCATACCTTGGAGGTGGCCAGAGATTGAAGAAAATTCGGTTGCCATTTCTCGTCTCGCAAGCTACTTTCACTCAGTCAGTCATGTAGAGAGCGACTCCCAATCTTTGCCTTATATCCGACGTGAATACCTTGCGCAGCCTGAGATTTAGCGCGAAATATCTCGCTCACTCTGGATTCCAGCTGGTCGCAAAGGGTTTGTTCTGGTGTCCCCGGTGGGATGGACTCGACTATAAAGGGTGCGCGATGGTGATACTCGGAAAGCCCGGGAACTTCGCCGGTGCTATCGGATCTGCTTTGAATTTGAGAAAGTTGACAACCAATATCCAAATCGTCGCTTGGGGTAAGATCACTGGTGCAGACAAGAAGAACGTCGAGGCAAGATGGCCTGGATGGGAGACGGTCATCAAGAAGACCTACGGTATCAACGTTCATGAGACCGACATCACTAAGATTGAAAGAACGGCAAAAGGCAAAGAGCCCTATGATGATGAGTATAAGCTCACCCTTGATGGTTCTACACGCACACTCATCACCATTGGAGTTTTGATAAGCACAGACCACAAGCAGACCACGAATCTGCACAAGAACCTACATTTGCAGATGGATGGCACGTCCGCCAAAGTTGCATTCAACATGGAAAGCAGCATTGGTGGCATTGACGTTGTCGGTGATGACAACAACGACGGCAGCACCAATGCCTACCATGACATGTGGAGTGCAGAGCGTGCTGTTGTCAATGCTCACGGTAAGCTTTCTTGATTTTGTCCAGGGGCCAACTCAATGCTAATTAACCAGTTGCTCTGAACAAGGAAAAATACCTCGAGCAGGTGCCTGGAGCCATGGTTGCCGCTGAGGGTGGGGACGAGGAGTTATACCAGGGCCAGATTGATGAGCTCCACTGAGTTATTGGTAAAGATGTTGAGGAGCTCTACAAGACCCTCGGCGCTTAATCAGAGTCACCCCATATATTTCAGATATCTTGATCAGAGGTGGATTGCTCAAATCCATGTCTTATGTCTGTGTTGAGATAACTGCGAGGGAACCCACAAGCAGATAACTAATGACGTGTTATTCTTAGCTGAACTATAACGAGAATCAAGAATTAATAAACATTTAAACCTGTAGTATGACGAGGCATACCAGTGCGAGGGCCGTCAGACCCCCAAACCCCTGGATTCCCAACAAGAATACCCATTGAATTAGTGGACCCTGTTGCCTTTCGGTCCGAGGCTACGTGTGCCGGTGTGATTAGAGAAAACATTGGACTATTGAACCTAGATCGAGCTGAGACTCAATGAACCTCTGGCCACCCATTTGCAAATCCCACAGCTCCACCCACGGGCAGGAGATACATAACAAAGCAGGATCCGTGCCGATTCGTACCCGCATGGATAGAAGCGGTGTGAGTGCGCATCGGCATGGATATTCGATGCCATTACTCCGTACGTATGTTGGGTAACCTAGGTGTGGATAATTGCTTTTTCTGTACAGGACAGCATCTGCATCACAATGCACTAACCCCTGCAGATATTGCAAAATGCCGGACAGGGGGTAGAGCTGATCGAATTTGTAGTAAAATGTCGGTACTAGTATACAACAAGAATGCATCATCATGTTGTCTTATCCAGGAATGATCCTTCAGGCCCCGACTGGTGCCACTTGTGTCTTAGGTAGTTTACAATCTCGTGTATGTACGGAGTACTCCGTATGTATTCAACCTTATGCACTGATCAACATCAATAGATTTCATTCAAGAGAACCAAATCTGCGAATTCTTGCTCTTTCCTTTCCCCATCAATGAGCCTTCCAGCGCCGATCCCTATCTTAACAAGATGTAGGTACCCCATCTGGCCACATATTTGTCAACCCCACAGCTCCACTTGTATGCAGGAGATATATATCAAAAACCTATATTCAATTCAATTAGTGACTCAAGTGTAGATTGCTGTATTGCTTTCCCTGTATCTTCATTACAGTATACTAATGCCTGCAGACTTTGCGACGTTACTCGAAAAAGGGGTATTTCCGTATACTCCGTACGGAATAGGTATGTAGTATTTTGCATTTCGCATTTGGTCTCCATAACTTGAATTACGTCAAGACCTTTGGCACAGTGGCCAATTGGATATAAATACCTACTTTTCTCCCATTATTTTCTGTCCATTTATCACTTCCCTCAAACCTCCACACATCAAGAAGCTTCTATTCTACACTTCCACTGTACAATACGATGCGATCATCTGTTTTAATCACCCTCTTTGCCGCTCTCTGCCACTCGGCACATGGCCTGGTATTTCGTGATAATATCAAACAAGTTGTTGACGGCAAATCACTTTACTTACTCCATGATATTGAGAGTGAAAGATCCGTGAAACTTGGCGACGGGTCCTACGCTCAGGGCTGGGAATTTAATACCGACGGCCTTGCTGATGATGAAGCTGTCATCACATCTCTAAATTCCAACCACGCTCTCGTATGCCCGAGGCGTGGCAAATGCAAGCTGGACCTTGATGGATCCGAACAAGCCTATCGGATCGTTCAAGTTGACACAACAAACCACATTTTCACATTCCAAGACCTTACCACGAAGCGCTACGTGTCACGGAGACCTGATCTATCACTGGAGCTGACTGAACATAAGTCTTCTTCGATCTACTTTCAACTAGAAAAAGTTCAAAGTAAGTATCTTCGCTTTAGACTTAACTCTATTTACATGCTAAAGCAGACTTTGGGTTTAGACAAGGCGGAACGCCCCGAGCTACGCTGAATCATGGTAGCAATGTTATTACTTGGCTGTGAATGGTGAGATCGGACAACGCCCAAAATGACATCCGAACATCGTCAATGATAGTGGAAATAGAAGGAATTATCCTATCGTGGTTGGGACAGGAGCACCTTCAAAGCAATTGCAGCATATTTTGTATAAATAGACAAACACCGCAACTGTGAGGGTAGATGTTACGAGCTAGTCCTGCTGTACAATGACAAGTTACATTTCTTCGGTCTAAACGTATCTCAAATATATTCTGCAGTTGTCCGGTGGATTCCTAGAAAAATAAGCGGCCAAAAACATCTGTTTATGGTTCTTCCAGTCATACCTTGAAGCCATCACAAATCGCACTATGGAAATAGCTTAACTGAGTACAAACAATAGCTTGGTGAATTTTGAAAGTAATTCCTTGACAAAGAATCTCCATATCGGAGAATTGACCACGCAGAATTAAGTCTTGCATTACTTCCTGGAGTTCGGACATGTCGACATGGATGGTGCCGCTTTTGTTGACATTTGATCTCACATAAAAAGAAAAATCTTCGGACAGAGAATATTATGTGACGCTTATGTGTCCAACATGGGTACATTGCAAGGGCAAAATAATATACATGAATCCAAGACAGAGGGAGTCACACCAGAACAAGATCACCAGCATGGCTATGACACGTAGATTGTGCACTGGGTAGGTTAATTGTTCACTGGATAGGTTAGTCTCCACTCAACCCGATCTTCAGGATTTATATTGTAAGATCTCGAGCCGCACGACATAGGCTCATACCATGAATAGCAGAGAACGCGCACCGAGCCTACAACACAGTCAAAGTGGCGGTTCCAAGCGCGTTTTATTCTGTAGTATAGTATAGTACCCGAGATGCGAATGGCCTTATCGCATCCGCCGTAATCCCGACACAGACACGATGGCCTATAGAATTTAGACTACTACAGAATGTAAAATGTCACAATTACCGGCTATCGTATTTCTAAGGTTCATATCAACATGGACAACAGGTCTAATACCAGTACTAGGTTGACCTACAGGGCTTCTCTACGTATTGATGTCACAGAGCGTTGAGTCTGTATTTACCTGAGCCCAACCCCAAGGGGTCTAGAGTCCCATAAATTCGGAGCGACATGTGACAAAGTATTGTTTCCCTACCTAGTCTGACAGCTGCTATGCTATGCTCGTCGTCTGATAGGCTCCATATGGGATCCGCCGCAGATTACGAGATATCTACGATCCGAAGAACTATGTAGAGGCCTTTTCGTTTCAGCCGTGCATGATGTTGAGACACCCGGTCATATACCCTTACAGTCAGCAGCAGCAAGGCCAAGTGTGTTGTGAGCTATAGTGATACTTATATATATCAGACTGATGCATCAGAGCTTCAATTCTGGAATGTCAAGGGATCCAGACAACTAATCGATCCGACTTTCTTTTTCTCAGTCATCTGGTAAACTTCCCATCACAACATGACTGGATCATTAAAGCTGTATATATTTGGGGATGAGACTGGGGACTTTGCAGAGTCACTACAAAGGCTGTGTGAGCGAAGGAAGGAAGTTCTCTCCCTTCATTTCTTAGAAGAGCTTAATAAAGTTCTGAGAGATGAGGTACGCCGACAGCTTCGCGACGTGTGCGTGCAGATTCCAGAACAGATGTGCTGGATCTTGTTAGACGATACCGTGACTCAGGATCCCGCAATCAGATCCTCGAGACCACTCTGACTTGCGTGTGCCAATTGGAAACTGTCATCAGGTATTTGCATTTATGAAGTGTCTGCGGTGACAACTAACTGAGTATTTAGTTTTTTTCGGCAGCAAAACATCTCAATACTTTACCCCTTCCGACAGTGCCTTCGCTGGATTCTGCACTGGGTTGTTGTCGGCCTCGTCAGTCGCTACTAGTCAAGACACATTACAGTTGATCTCCAATGCCCTGACAACCGTCAGAGTAGCTTTCCGGATTGGCGTCAAGGTCAATGGAGCCGCTCAACGATTGTCGAAGGACGGCGATGCCGCTGCCGCGCAGAGCTGGACAACACTCATAATGAAGGCCCAGAAAGAGGAAGCGATAGCGGCGCTGGCACAATCCAGCGAATCCAAGGGTATTCCAAAGGCTAATCAGGCTTACATAAATGCGGACAGTAAAGATGTGGTTTCGATTAGTGGGCCCCCGGAAACTAACGCCTCTCTACTTCAGCACTCAGAATACCTTCAGAAGTTCAGGACAGTCTCGCTTGACATATTCGCACCTTTCCATGCACAACATTTATACAGAGATGTCGATGTTGTGGAAGTGTTGCAACCATTCTCCGACAAGGATGAGAAGAGAAAGCTCTTCATCCCCGTCATCTCAGGCGCCGGGACTCAATACTCCCCAGATTTGGATGGTGATACTCTTATGGCAGATGTCGTGAGAGACATGTTGATCCGACCGCTCTCATTTGAGAATGTCATGAACACAGTCACAGAAACGACGACAGAATCGCCACACAAGGATTGCCAAATCTTCTCCGTTGGGCCGTCCCAGGCCATCAACAGTCTTGCATCAACTCTGAGAGCAGAGACCTCTTTAAATGTGACATCAGAAGGAGAACCTCCACAAGGAGAAACCTGACTATGAGCCTTTGAACGGATCTCAGAAGATTGCAATAGTTGGAATGGCAGGTCGCTTCCCCAACTCCGACGATCTCGAAAGCTTCTGGTGTACATTACAGCAAGAATTGGACCTGCATCGACGGGTTCATCCGTACCGTTTCGACATCGATGCACACTACGATCCCACTTGGAAAAAACTCAATTCTAGTCATACTCAGTATGGATGCTTCATCGAAAGGCCAGGTCTATTCGACCCACCTTTCTTCAATATATCCCCAATGGAAGCCTACCAAACAGATCCTATGGGAAGACTTGCACTAGTGACAGCATATGAAGCTCTCGAAATGTCAGGTTCTGTACCTAACAGAACACCATCTTCCATGTTGAATCGCATTGGTACCTTTTATGGACAAACAAGTGATGATTGGCGGACACTCAACGCTGCAGAGAAGATTGACATGTACTATATCCCAGGAACGAATCGAGCTTTTGCGACTGGTCGAATCAACTATCATTTCAAATTCACAGGACCGAGTTACGACATTGACACAGCCTGTTCGTCCAGTTTTGCTGCAATTCAACTGGCGTGTACGTCATTATTGACAAAGGAATGCGATACGACTCTGGCCGGGGGACTCAACGTCATGACATCGCCAGATCTCTTCGCAGGTTTGAGTTGCGCAAACTTTTTGTCCATAACCAGATCTTGCAAAACGTTTGGTGATGGCGCTGATGGCTTCTGTCGTGGCGACGTAGTTAGTACAGTTGTATTGAAGAGGCTAGAAGATGCTGATAACGATCAAATTTTGGCTGTCGTTCTTGGAACGGCAACAAATCATTCCTCTGAGGCAGTCTCAATAACCCGACCTCATGGACCAGCTCAGGAATCTCTCTATAGAAAGATCCTGAACCAAACAGGTGTGGACCCTGTTGATGTTAGTTACGTGGAGATGCACGGCACAGGAACGCAGGCCGGTGGCGGAACTGAAATGAAGTCTATTACGAACGTTTTTGCTCTACGAGACCAAGGTCGCCGCCAACCAGATCAATTGATCCATCTCGGTGCACTAAAATCAAACATTGGTCATGGTGAAGCTTCTGCCGGCGTGGTATCTCTGATCAAAACTGTCATTATGATGCAAAAGAGTGCTATCACTGCTCATGTTGGCATCAAGACCACCATGAACAAACGTTCCCTCATGACCTGAACGAACGAGGCGTTCGAATTGCTTTCAAAGAAACCCCCTGGCTTCGTCCTAATGGAGGAAAAAGGCGTGCCTACTTGAATAACTTCGGCGCTTCAGGTGGGAATACTGGTCTCCTCCTGGAGGATCGTCCAGCTCTTGTCCCAACAGGGGGCAGAGATCCCAGACCCAGTTTTGTTGTTTCGCTAAGTGCCAAATCAGCATATTATCTCGATTAGAATATCGACCGACTCGCAACTTATCTTGAATCAAACCCGGACACATCTTTGCCAGCGCTGTCATATACAACCACTGCCAGACGAATTCACTATCCACACCGTGTCTCTTACGCAGTGAGAAGCATCTCGGAAACATTAAAATTGTTAAGGTCAATCCAGCCTAAGGCGATCAAATCTCACCCGATAAGCTCTGGTAAAATCGCTTTTGCATTCACAGAGCAGGGCTCGCATTACACAGCTTTCGGAAAACAAACTTTTTGAGGACGCACAACGCTTCCGATATGACGTGATGGAATTCAACAGAATTGGTCAGGAGCATGGCTTCCCGACTTTCTTGCCTCTCATAGACGGCTCCGAAAAAGCCGGATCACTCTCACCAGTTGCACTCCAACTTGGACAATCATGCGTTCAGATCGCACTTGCGCGGCTCTGGCAGTCTTGGGGCATCACTCCAAACAGCGTTCTTGGTCACAGCCTCCGAGAGTATGCTGCACTGAATGTAGCTGGTGTTTTATCTGTCAGTGACACAATTTACCTCGTTGGACGAAGAGCTCAACTTCTCGAAGCGCTTTGCACCCCGGGCAGTCATAAAATGTTAACCATTGCGGCATCTGTGAGCTCTCTTAAAGAGACTCTCGGTGATAAGGACATTGAAGTCGCTTGTATCAATTGCCCCAATGAGACTGCTATCAGCGGTTCCGCAGAGCAAACGGAGGCTTACTTGAAAACACTCAAGGCCATCAACATCAAGTGCACCTTGCTATCGACAGCTTATGCCTTCCATTCAGCATAGATACAAGTCATCATTAAGCAATATAGGGAAGCGGCAAGCTCAGTCAATTTCGGAAGTCTAAATGTCTCCGTTATCTCTCCTCTACTTAGGGAGTGTTGCATGCTACCTATAACGTTAAGTACGGAGACACCGCAATCTAGCGTGCAGAATGGTCGAGAATGGCATATCTAGTCCGATCGCGGATCAACGTTATGAATGATAGTGTCAAAAGTCGCCAGTATCAGAAAATCGACCGCAAGGGAGCTTACGAAGGTTTCTCGGGCTTCGTTGAGTACGACAAACAATACCATGGGATGAAGGAGGTAGTCATGGATCAGAAGAACCTCGAAGCCACCTCGAAATTGGAATTCCAGCCATCCAATGACTATGGTGAATTTGAGATAGACTCTCGGTTCATCGACAATATCTCCTACCTTTCAGGTTTTATTATAAACGGCTCCGGCGCCACGGACACCAAAAAGCAAGTTTTCGTATCTCACGGATGGGATCATCTACAAATTGCTCAACCTCTATCAAGCAGCAAGTCGTACAGCAATTATGTCAAGATGCACGAGGTCCAGAAAGCGACCATGTCGGGCGACATCTACGTTTTTGACGGAGAAGAGATGGTTGCGCTCGTAGGAAGTGTGAAATTCAAGGCGATCCCCCGAGCTGTCATTGATCAACTCTTGTCTCCTCTCAAGGGAGTCGCATCTTCTTCTTCCCGAATGGCCGCCATCGAAGATAAGCTTGTCAAGGGCTCGAAGCTCCTCAAGTCTGTACCTCAACAGAAACCAAAGGCCACTGTGACTCAAGCAGTTGCTGTGGCTCAAAGCAGAAAAATGCAATCATTGATGATTTCCTGGCTTTAATAGGCGAGGAGTTGGGTGTGGAGCCGTCGGAGCTTCAAGATGACACCACCTTTGCTGATCTTGGCCTGGACTCACTCATGTCGCTCTCAATCACAGGACGTCTTCCCGAGGAACTTGACTTGGAAGCTATCCCGTCTTCGTTGTTCACGGATTTTCCTACCATCGGCCCGATGAAAGCAGTGATCATGCAGCTTACGGACACTTCTACCGATGAAACTACGACAGGTACCACAGAAGAAGAAGACCCGGCTACGGCAGATACAGATGACACTGAGATGGTCGAAGAGATTCCTCTTGAATCCGCACCCTCGAATTCATCTTTCAGCGAAGCTATGGATGGGTTGTTGGCCATCGTCTGTGACGAGGTAGGTATAGACCTGGCGGAGCTGCTCGAGGTGCAGCACTTTGCTGAAGCTGGTGTTGACTCTTGATGTCACTTACCATCACTGGGAGAGTTCGTGAGGATTTGGACATGGATTTCGTGCTCGTTCTTCGTGAACTATCCTACCGTCGACTAGGCAAGATTGGCCATTGCATCTCTCATGGGAAGTGAAGATCCTACCGGAACCACTACACCATACAGCGTCAACGATGATGCGAAATCATCAACAACCTCGTCGGCTCCAAGTTCGGTGAATTCAGCCAGCACTCCGGTGCTCGAAAGCATCGCTAAGCCTGACTACGACTTGGAAGTTCAAGACATCAGCCAGTTTACTAGACCTGCAACATCAATCGTACTGCAAGGCAGTCTTAAGACTGCTTCAAAGACTCTATTCTTTCTACCTGACGGATCAGGTTCGGCAACCTCATATGCTGCTCTTCCCAGAATTTCACCAGATCTATATGTCGTCGGTCTCAGTTGCCTTTTCATGAAAACTCCTTCCGAGTATACAACCGGAATCGAAGGCGTTGCTTCGCTGTACGTTTCTGAAATCAGGCGAAGACAACCCGAAGGTCCATATTTTCTGAGGATGGCCTGCTGGCGGTGTGTTGGCGTATCCCGTGGTATACCAACTGATCGAAATGGGAGAAGAGATTGAGGCTCTCTTCTTGATTGACTCGCCATGCCCAATCAATCTGCAGCCACTACCATCTGAGCTGCTATATTTCGTCGACTCGCTGGGATTGCTGGGGGTTCAAGGATCAGCACCTAACTGGTTGATCCCCCATTTCGAGGCATCAATCAAGAACCTTGCCGATTTCATGCCATATCCCGTGGATTCGGAAGAAGCACCAAGAACACATATCATCTGGGCTCGCGACAGACTTGTCTCGGAATCGGATGAGAAGCTGTTTCCGAGATCTAATGCCGAGGCGAAGAGTGTCAAGTTCTTACTTGATGGTAGACAGAGCCTCGGAACCTACGGATGGGAGAAGTTGATTGGCTCGGAAAACATCAGCGTGGATTTCATAGAGGGCAATCATTTCACAATGATACGTGAACCAAAGGTAAGTCACCCCATATCTATCCCTCACACACATGCAGATACTGACATTCTAGGGCAGGTAAATCAATTGTCAACTATTCTAGATCGCATCATTGGTGCCTAAGGTGTTGGATTGATATTTATCAGAGAACAAAGGCCAGAGGTTGTAGTCTTATTCACATCAACGCGAAGATCTGCTACTTATACGTAGACATCTATCCGATATCTTAACCACTAGTTGTATGTTAAGCTTATGCCATAGATACAAGCGCCAAAATTGTACACAGAATGACCATGCCTAAGGTAATAAAGTGAGACAGACAGAAGACGAATTTGAAAACCAGCACCAATGTGAACAATCTACTTAAAATTATTCTAAGCTTGAGATAGGGAAAAGTCGGTCCTATAAAGTCCTGCTTGCGAAGGGAAAGGATCGCCAAGTAGTGGCAACTTCACAGCGCCAACTATTGTACATACAGTGGTAGGACTACCTAGGTAGCGCATCGCGTTTTCCAACCTTCCAAGGTTGGAACCTTATTGAGCCTGCTTACTCAGATCCCCCGGACCTCCCGAGGTCACCTGGGCAATTGCACGGGCTTAATAAGCCGCACGGAATACCTAGGTAGGTACCTAGGGTACCTAGGTAGGTACTCAGACCGCTCAGGGTCGTGCTCGCTCAGGGAGCAAAAGCGGCGAGCGGGTGAGGACTAGAATGGAAGGAGAGCGCCAAGCGTTGCCAGACATTATCCGGTACTGATAGAAATCAGATGTATGGCGAGCGTGGACTTGGTCTTCGGACGCTACCCGGTTGTTTACATTATATCTATACCGTCTATAAATAACTTGACACATACGACCATAGGGTGTGGAAAACAGGGCTTCCCGTCCGCTCAGCCGTACTTAAGCCACACGCCGGTGAGTTAGTAGTTGGGTGGGTGACCACCAGCGAATCCTCACTGTTGTATGTTTTCGTGTTTTTTTATGTTTTTAAACATACATACTCTCTTTTCATGCCAAATGTTCATGCCCCTCTCAAAATACCGTATATAATATACTTGTTCCCATATTTAGATCTAATTAGTTTCAAATAGCAACCGATTTCAAAATAAAGCATCAAAACAAGATAATAAGACTATCAATAGAATTGTATGAAAACGGCCAATAGTCGGCCGGCACCGTCGGTCTGAACCGAAGCAACTCGGTCACCGCCGGGAATTCCCCGTGGATCGATGATAAGGGCCAGCATTTAAATGTGCGGGGAAGAACTTGGGATTTCCAATTGCTTCTCAATTCCTTCGAACCCCTCTGACAATACTCCTTTCAAAAAGTACAGACGAATTCCATACCTGCACATCAAGAAAACCCCCACCATGGGTAACGACCAGAGGCTCGGTGCCTATTATGCACCCAAAGGCGGATTACCACCACAGACACAGATCCTCACCGACCGTGCCATGTTCACCGAAGCGTACGCGGTAATTCCGAAGGGCACATTCAGCGACATTGTGACGAGCTTCCTGCCGTTCTGGGATAAGACGCGGTTATGGGTGATTGCCCGTCCGTTATCGGGCTTTGCCGAAACATTTTCGCAATACATCATGGAAGTGCAACCGGGGGGCGGCAGCGACCACGGTGAAACAGATGACAGTGCGCAAGGTGTTGTGTTTGTCGTCGAGGGTGAAGTGACGATTACCCTGGGAAGCCAGAAACACACGCTTACCGAGGGCGGCTATGCCTATCTACCACCGAAGAGCGGCTGGACCCTGCGGAACACAGGCGCGACCACCGCCCGTTTCCATTGGATACGCAAGGCCTACGAATATGTCGAGGGACTCGATAAGCCTGAGCCGCTTTTCCTCAATGAAAAGGATATTCCGCCCACGCCGATGCCGAACACCAACGGTGCTTGGGCGACTACTCGATTCGTTGACCCGAGCGATCTGCGCCACGATATGCATGTCACCATTGTCACCTTCGAGCCCGGCGGTCTTATCCCTTTCGCTGAAACACATGTCATGGAACATGGGCTTTATGTACTAGAAGGTAAAGCTGTGTACAGGCTCAATCAGGACTGGGTGGAGGTGGAAGCGGGTGATTTCATGTGGTTGCGCGCCTTTTGTCCGCAGGCCTGTTACGCGGGTGGCCCTGGCAAATTCCGCTACCTGCTCTACAAGGACGTGAACCGTCAGATGAAGTTGTCGCGGTTGTAATAGCCGAACATTTTGTCAACTTGTAACCCAGTCATATCACGGTCCTTGTCACTTGAGGGGGCCTTGTCACTTGAGGGGGTTAGTGCGGCCATCGCACGACCAAGGGTGATTTTCGCCCTGATTCGCACCTCTCTCCAGCTCCGGTGGCACAACGCTGAAGGGGCTCTCACCCAGGCGCCACTCCGGTGGCACCCAACTACTGGCCGCTGATAAGCCACACGCCGGTGAGTTAGTAGCTGGGTATGTGACATCAGTGAATCCTCACTCTGTTCTATACGTTTGTGGTTTTTTAATTTAAAAATGTACAGATTAAGTTCAAGTTGTGCGCCTAATTCTCTTAATCCTCGAGTCAATCGCATATATATAGTCCAACACTGTAATGGTTCCATTATCTCCTTTTGGAAAGTTAGTACGCAGCATCGCGCACATTTTATCTATATATACAAACATAGTAAGTTGCACTGGTAAAACCCAGCGCCTTATTGAACATCGATAGAAAGTCAAAAGCTTCTTGTTTATCTTTAACATTTTACTCGGATTCATCAACCCGATAGACTAGCTTGGAGGCTCGGACTTTACCTTCGCGCAATATTTGAAGGCCGGCCAACGCTCCCGCCAAACCGCCTGGCTTCACCTGATACGGATGAGGATGGATGCGGCGCTCCTCGAGTAGTTTCTGGGCTAATCCCCACCATTTGACGCCGAATTCAAAGTTAGTGCTATCAGGAGATCTCTCGTTCGCTCCCATGCGGTAAGGCTCTCCTAGGACATCATACGCCATTGAGACATGTGAATCAACGTCATCCCTCGCGGATGCCACATCCAGCAGAGCATTGTAGGAACCACCCGCCGACGAAATGGCAGCACTGCAGATGGAAGCCGACTGTGGCGTAGAGATTGTATCAAGAACAAATTCCAGCGCATCATCAGTGTCCTCTCGGATCTGCTCGCCGACTAGTGGATCGTGGTAATCAAAGACCGCGTCTGCCCCAAGCTCAAACATGAAGCTGCGGTTGGCTTCAGAGCATGTTGTGACAACGCGCAGGCCCGATAATTTCGCCAATTGGATCGCAAGCGTACCGGTAGCCGTTGCCCCTCCATAGATGAGGATATTCGTGTCGTCGGACTCGCTGTCCTGTTCGCCGGGGAAGGGCAATTCCATGCTCTGGTAAAGATTCTGACCAACGGTTGTCAAACCAACGCCAAAGGTGGCTGCCGCCTCGAAGCTCATGGTCTCGGGTATCAATATTTGGAGGTCGCCCTTCGCAATCACGTACTCAGCAAAGGCGCCGCCATTGTGACGAACGGCATTGCTGCCGTGTACGAACCCGGCTACTCGGTCACCTTTTTTGAATGCTTTTTTGACGCGTGGCCCCACGGCTTCTACTATTCCAGAATAGTCGCAGCCCACGGTGGCCCCCGTACAGGGTACGAAATCAATATGACGCCAGTCCGTTGGATTCAAAGCGACTTTTTACTGGGTTAGTCCAGCTGTCCATGAAATGTGGGGGTGAAGAAGGGCACAAGGAGAAAATACCTGCTTTTGTTTTGACGAGAATATAATTATCCGGCAACTCGGGGGGCGGGATATCTTCCACTGTCGCGCGGCCAGGTCCTTGGACGGTAATGGCATTTTGAGTGGCCATTCTCAACAGATATCGCGGCGCGGGATGAAGGATGCGAGAGAGAAGGTGGGGTATAGCTTGAATGTACCTCGGTAAATCGTTCAAATGGGAATTCAGGGGTTGCGAAAGCGATGGTAGATTATTGCACTTTGTGAGAAATTCTCCGTGAGTGGGTTGGGATTAGTAGAGTAATTCAGGATTGGGCGAGATTAAACTATTGAAGAGCTCAGACAAGGTACGGTCTTTTTTTGCCGCGATAATCTAGCTAGCGTTGATCACTGCGTACTTGGTACGGAGTACGGAGGAGTATAGCTTCTAAGATCGGCGAAATGCAGGCAAAATGTGCTCCATATATTTATTGTAGGTGATCTGCATAGAGAGGGGCAAGCAAGTTGTTTAGTAGCTTCAATAAAGTCAATTACAATTGCAATGTGCTCCGCAGCCCAGGGAGGATCTTATCTTGAAATTGAGGCCAGTCACAACAGTCAAATGACACACATGCGAGCGACAATGATAGCTGAAGAACTGAGTCTTCCTAGCCCAAGATTCTCCAAAATACATCCATGTCCGGAGTAAGGGAAACAAAAGACCCGAGTCCATAAGGTGGGAACTTGTCTCAAATAGGGGGCTGGAAAAGGAAGGTGACTCCACTGGAGACAAGAAAAACGAAAGGGGATCTTCATGAACATTTGTTGGAATAAAGTGGAGTGGTGGAGTAGTTGGAGTATTGAAGCTTCTGGAAATACAGTTACCGATATTGGTATTATCTCGTATCATCTCGTAACATTCAATGTTTCCATCTTGAAGATCTAGTTCATTGATGGAATCTCCACTTGACAGCCATTTTTCGTAATCTGTCAGGGGTAAGCAGACCTTCAAGTATGGAACACTTTGGTATTGGAGCACACGTATATTGTATGGAGAATGAGACTACAATTAGCATCTATATTCTAGGCATTCATTTCTACAACATAGGGGCACATGGTCTCAAGCCAAAATCCAGATGCAGTCCGAGCTTTTACATAAATCAAAGCACATCCCGAGGTCGTCCATAGCTCCTTTCAATGAGATCAGGTCTCCACTACATCTTCGCTTGAACAGCCAGTAAAATATGCACGTGAATATGCGACTTTACGCATTAATGGGATTAGCGTCACAGGAGTCATGACCACTTTCATGGCAATTAGGACGGGGACTTGCCGGAATGCACGACATCGACTATAATACCCCACAACATCCCTTCTCTGTAATCTTGGCCCCAAAACTTATCCTCACCTCCATACCATGCCTGGCCGACCGACTTCGGCCCCTACCGATATGGAGGGAATTGCAGTCATTGGAATGGGCTGCCGCTTCTCTGGAGGAGCGACCTCCGTTGAGAACTTCTGGCAGATGTTATGCGATGGACGCACTGGGCATGGGACGGTCCCTACGAGTCGATATGAAGCTTCGGCCTGGCACCACCCCAGCCATGAGCGCAAAGGAGCGGTATGAATACCTCAATTAGAAATTATCTTATTATTCTAACAGATCATGGGATGATTAGATCAATCATGATAGCGGATTTTTCTTACAGGAAGATCCATCACGATTCGATGCTCCCTTTTTCTCTATCACAGCCAAAGAAGCAGCGGGCATGGACCCAGCACAACGTTTGTTGCTCGAAGTCGCATATGAAACGTTTGAGAACAGTAAGATGAGCGAGATTCAGAAAATACATGAAAAAACAGGCAAGCTAAAATGGGAAAATTAGGTGGAATACCAATAGATACACTTCCAGGGAGTAACACGGCAGTGTACTCCGGCTCAATGACCAATGATTATGAGCTATTATCGACAAGAGACATCTATGATATGCCTCACAACTCAGCTACGGGTAATGGAAGGACTATGCTGGCAAATCGTTTATCCTGGTTCTTTGATCTTCAAGGCCCGAGTATCATGATGGACACTGCCTGTTCCTCTAGTTTGACAGCGGTCCACTTAGCAGCTCAATCCTTGCGATCTGGAGAATGTGGAATGGTGAGTACTGCAACCTGTATATCCGTTTTATGACATGGACTTAACATGCTTGTGGCAGGCCTTGGTAACTGGAGCCAGTCTCATCTTGCATCCTAATTTCACGCAAAGACTCTCCTACATGCACATGATGAGTGCAGATGGAATAAGTCATTCATTTGATGAGTCTGCAAATGGATACGGCCGAGGAGAGGGCATCGGTGCTGTGCTTTTGAAACCCCTCAGTGCCGCATTGGCCGATGGAGATAATATTCGTGCCGTCATCCGCGGCACAGGAATCAACCAGGATGGCCGTACTCCTGGAATTACACTGCCCAGCCCAACGTCTCAAGCCAACTTGATCCGCTCAGTTTATGAACGCCATGGTATCTCAATGAGAGATACTTCCTACTTTGAAGCCCATGGCACTGGAACTCCGGTCGGGGTAAGCGAAACAACACTATTGGTTGTTACTCGAGGACTCCTTTTATTAACTTGATAATGAATAGGATCCCACGGAACTGTCTGCTGTCGGAGCGACTTTGGGTCAGATACGAACTCCGACTGATGAGCCAATATACGTAGGCTCAGTGAAGACAAATTTTGGTCACACCGAAGGAGCCGCAGGAGTGGCTAGCTTGATCAAAGTCGTTCTGTGTTTAGAAAAGGGCATGTTGGTGCCAAACGCCGACTTCAAGAGCATCAATCCGAAGATCCGACTCGACGATTGGCGTTTACGCCTGAGCGACAAAACGATGCCCTGGCCGGACCATCTTCCACAGCGGGCTAGTATCAACTCATTTGGATTTGGTGGTTCGAATGCGCACCTAATTCTTGAAAGCACCAAAGAAGCCCTCGGTGGTAATGCTGACGACAAGGAACCGGCCCCTCATGTGGTGGTGTTTTCTACGTTTGATCAAGCTGGCATTGAACGGGCCAGTCAAAATTGGAGTACATTCCTTGAACGTCAGCAAAAGGCCGAGCAGGAGATTCCACTAAAAGACCTAGCCCATACAATGCTGACACGCCGATCGCAGTTGGGCTTCCGCAGCTTCGCGGTTGCTAACTCACAAGACCAGCTACAGAGCATTTTAGACAAGGGACTCCCCAAATTTCCTCGAGCTAGCCGCAAAGCCCAAACGAGACTTGCCTTCGTGTTCACAGGTCAGGGTGGCCAGTGGGCTGGGATGGGCCGGGAGCTTTTGAGGATTTCCACTTTCAGGGAAAGCATAGCACTATCACAAGACATTCTTTCGTCCATGGGATGTCCATTTGATATGGTAGAGGAGATAAAGGCAGAGGCAAAGGACAGCCAAATAAACCGACCCGATCGCAGTCAGCCTATCACCTGCGCATTGCAGATTGCATTGGTTGATCTTTTGGCCAGTTGGTCGGTTTATCCCAACGCAGTGGTTGGTCACTCTAGCGGTGAAATTGGTATGAACCACCCCATTCTTCTCTCTTGCAAAACGCATCCAGTGATGAATGACAGCTGACTTATTTGAAACACATAGCCGCTGGATATGCTGCTGGATATCTTTCCCGTGAAGACGCTATGCGGGTCGCCTGGTTCCGCGGTTTCTTTTCACAACAGATCGCCCAGAGTGACAGACGAGGAGGTATGCTCGCTACTGGTATTTCGGCAGCCGACGCACAGAAGTACCTCGAGGAGCTGCCCCCACGTTCAGTTGTGGTTGCCTGCGTCAATAGTCCTGCCAGTACAACCCTTTCGGGTGATGTGGACTTGATTGATAAGCTTGAGGCAAGGTTACAACAGGATGGTCACTTTGCCCGGAAATTGCGCATTGATACAGCTTATCACTCTCCTCACATGGAGGATCTTGTTGAAGTGGTAGGTAATGCCATCAATTGTATCAAGCCAGAAGATCGATACAATGGCTCAATTCCTATGCTCTCATCCGTCACAAAAGAGCGAGTCTACCCCGCCGAGCTTGGTGGATCATACTGGGTGCGCAACATGATCAGCTCAGTTGAGTTCACTGCTGCAGTGTCACAACTCGCAAATTTGAGTGAGTCTATCAGGTCTCGCCGCCGGCCGGTTCCAATTAAATGGACTGCATTGGTTGAAATCGGCCCACATGCCGTTTTGAAGGGACCTGTCACTCAGATTCTGCAATCCGTCAACCCAAGTATGGCATTATTGCCTTACTATTCACTGGTTTCGCGGAACCAACATGCTTTGCGGACCGCATTGGAAGTTGCTGGTTCTCTTTGGAGCACAGGTCATACAGTGGACCTTGCTGCGGTCAACAGTAGTGTCGATACTACAAGCCCAAAAATGCTTGCCGATTTGCCTTCTTATCCCTGGAATCACCAAACGTCCTTCTGGCACGAGCCAGTAGAGACAGCACAATTGAGACAACGCAAGCACCCCCGTCATGATATTTTGGGAGCTGCCGTGGATTATCAAAATGCTTTGGAGCCACGGTGGAGAAACTTCCTGCGGCTCTCAGAGAATCCTTGGATGGCTGATCATGTTGTCGCCGGATCGATTGTATTCCCAGCTGCGGGCATGTTGGTGATGGCTACCGAGGCAGCACGGCAACTAGCTGATGACCAGGCCAACATCAAGGGAATAGAATTCCAAGACCTTCATTTCATGCGAGGTGTGGTTATTCCGGACGAAGAGCGAGGCTTGGAAACTCTCCTCCAGGTTTCGCCTCATCCAGGGATGCCGGGTTGGTATCAATTTGGAATTTTCTCACTTCCCTCCGGGGGTGCCTGGATTCAGCATGCAAAGGGTGCATTCATTGCGCGATACGAGAACCGAGACAATGATGAGCATAACTCAAACTGGGAAGCAGCATTGGAGCGCATCAAGAATACCCAAACAGTCGCCAAGATGGCTGACGTTAGGCAAGCACGTGAATGGTTGTCTCACACAGGAGGACTCACTGTAGGGCCGGCCTTCCAGACAATCACCGGTGTGTCCTTCTACGATGCAGAGCCTCGTCTCTGGTTATCCGGAGTGGTCACAGACACAAAACAATCAATGCCCTTCGAAAAGGAGTCACCCAGCTTTATCCATCCCACAACTCTCGATTGCCTCTTCCAGTCTGCCCTTTTGTCTTGTTCCGATGCACTATCCAACAATAACGCGAATATCCCTATCGGAGTAGACAATATCTACATCTCCAACGCTTTCCAACCCCAAGCAGGTGAGCAATTTGTTGTCCACACAGAGACTAAGTGGCGAAATGGAAAATCCCGATCGCACTGTATCGCGTCGGACCCCTCCTGGTCACAGCCCTGGATTACGTTTGAAGGCGTTCATCTCGGTCGCCTGCCCTTCAACCCCAATTCGCAAAAGAAAGAGGAAGCTTCCTCAGAAAGCCGATACTCGTCGATTGTTTGGGATGAACACTTGGAGTCTCCGCTTGTCACTAACCATATCCATGACGGAAACAAGAAGATGGCCGTGCAAGCCAGCCATCTTCAGCTAACAGACTGGATCAAGAGACTGTGCCATACCAATGGGGATGCCAAGGCGCTCATCACTACTTCGGAAGCATCAACCTCTTGGATCGAAAACCTTCAAGAGCTAATTCCAAGTGCCGGAAAGCGACCTTGCCTTGGAAAGATCACTATCGCTTCATGCGGCCACAATGATCAAGCGAATGGCATTACTCCCACAGAGAACACTCTCCCAGGTACTCACCTGATTCCCCTCGCTACGCTCGACGAACTTCCATCTTCATCGCTCGCTCAGGAGAAATATGATTTGGCCGTGATCGATGAGCCCAGGCTGTGGGAGGACAATATAACCCAAGTTATTCTCCCATGTCTGCCCACCATCCTTGAGCAAGGCGGTTTAGCAGCAATGCGCGTGTCAGATACCGATCTGAACTCAGCAGCGGAGAAGCTGCAGCGCTTCGACGGCCTCGAGGTTCACAGCACGACCGAAGATCGCAAGTTTATCATCGCACGCAGGACACCAGTCTCCTGGACAACGGACTCTGAAATCTATGTTTTGAGTCCAGCAGATAATTCTAACTCACTCCCTGTTTTTGAACACCTCGAGAATATCTTTGCCACCCATAACGTTCGCCTGGTGCCCGTTGGATTGGAACAGGTGGCTACATTAGCAGGAAAAACCGTGATATCGTTGCTTGATTTGGCAGCTCCCTGGGTGGCTGGCTGGACGGAAAATGATATGGAACGTCTCCGAGAGCTGATCCGAGTTCAATACGTCCTTTGGGTATCGCCATGCTGGAGTCAAGGCGCTGTTGAAAATATTGGCTCCGGCGCCACAGGTGGCCTTTTGCGAACGCTACGCAATGAGCAGTGGAACACCACCATCCCACACCTATTGGTGGATGTGGAAGATTTGGAAGACAAATTTGGACTAGCGTGTGGCATTCTCCAAGTCATGCAGCTCACGACGCAGGAGATTGCACGTCGGCCAGACTTGGAGTATCGCCTAGCAAACGGTCGGCTGCTAATTCCGCGAGTCCTTGAGACCCCAGCGGTGGATGAGGCCATGCACACTCTGGTGAACGGCCCCAGGCCCGTACTGTCAGACCTAACGCTTGATCCGAGACCCCTCGAGTTGAAGTTCCAGGACGCAGATAACGCACGCTGGGAGGAACAACAACTCTCTGGAGATCAACTTCGGCCTGACCACACTGAGATCAAGGTTGAAATGGCCACTATCTTTGATTTACATGGTGACCAGGGAAAGACACCAGAGACAGCTCTTCCAATGTTCGAAATTGTTGGAAAGGTAACTCGTATCGGATCTGATGTGCATGACTCGGCTGTTGGCGACAAAGTGTTAACCTTGGCATCGGCGAATTCGGGACTCTCGACAACAATGCGTGTCTTGGAAAGTGACACTATCCGAATTCCTGCAAACACCGACGCAACAAAGGCGATATCAACTCCTCTCGCGTACCTCAACGCTTATCAAATTCTCACCCAAGTTGGTCGCCTCAGCTCAAGTTCCTCAGTGCTGTTGGTTGGGTCAATCAATCAAACTCTCCAGGCCATGGTAGATTATGCCCTTGCCATGAACATGCAAGTCATCGTGGCAACTGATTCTCTGGATAGCACCGATATTCTTCGCTCTCGCTATCCAGGATTGGCGGATCGAATTCTGGGCGCTCAGGGTAGCCTGGAAACGAGCGTGTCTAGGCTGACGAATGGATGTGGAGTTGACGCCAGCATTTGCTTCCTTGGCGGTTATGCGGGTCGGAATGCTGCGAGATGTCTGGTCCAAGGTGGACAGTACATTAATCTGTCTAGCGAGATGAAGTTGAGTGCTCTTCCAGAGAGCTTCGTTGACAGTGGCTGCACGTTCTCTTCGCCACGACTGCAGAAGGCATTCTCAGAGAAGCCCGGAAACCTCCATGCTTCACTTCGACATGTGATTGACTTCATGAAGCAGCATCGGATGTTGGATCGTGTGGAATCATATTCCCTGTTCCCTATTTCTGATCTCCAGGGAGCTCTGAAACACTGCAAAGTGGGCAACACCCGAGCCATCGTGGACCTTCAGGCTCCTGGGAGAGTTCCTATTGTGCTGCCACTGCCAGATCTTACTGGCTTACCAGCAGGAGGCACATACATACTAGCAGGTGGATTGGGCAATCTCGGTCTTGCGCTTGCTGATACCTTGGTGCAATCTGGGGCCCGCCATTTGGTTTTCCTCGGAAGATCTGGCGGGACACAACCTAGTCAGCAGCTAGCCCTTGATCACCTTCGCGATCGCGGGTGCTGCATAGATGTACTACGCTGTGACATCTCTCAACAGGGAGATATTGACCACCTGTCGTACAAGATTCGCAGCAAAGCATGGACCGTCGCAGGCGTGATTCAGTGTACAACAGTTCTAAAGGTGATTACTCTCATTCTGCATTTCCATCAACACTAACTAATTCCTTTATTCTCAGGACGCAATGTTCGAGAAGATGACTTTTGATGACTGGACCCAATCCACACAGTCCAAGATCCGCGGAACATTGAACTTGCACCATCTATTCTCAGAGAAGAAAGACTTGACTTTCTTCGTGGCTTTGTCTTCCGTGGCCAGTGTCATTGGTAATATGGGACAGGCCAACTATTCTGCGGGCAATGGCTTCATTGATGCCCTCGTGGAATGGCGACGCAGTCATGGTCTTCCAGGTCATTCGATCAACATCGGCCTCGTGCCAGATGCCAGTGGACTTAGTGATATTTCCGAAGATCAAGAGCAACGCCGCCGCCGATACAAACATCTCGAGGGCACAGAAATCCTGACGCATGAGCTCCAGACCTTGCTCACAGTAATCATCAACAGCAAACTTTCTCTTCCGTCTCAGATTATTGCTGGCATGACTGATTCCCTGTCTCGCAGCAATGGCTCTACACCCTGGGTTCTCGATCGGAAGTTTGATCACCGGCTTTGTCTCGCTGTTGAGGATACTCAAGATTCTATTCAGACCAGCACCTTGCTTAAGGAGTGTGATTCTGTTGACGCTGCAACTGAGATTGTCCTTAACACTCTGAGTGAATATCTAGCTGATGCAATGGCTACAACCGCTGATGCTATCGACTCAGATCTACCATTGTCCGCGCTTGGTGGTACGTTTTACTGATGTTATCCTCCTATTTTGATCTTTCATTTGACTAACACTCGTCTCTAGTTGATTCTCTCAAAGCTACAGCTGTCCAAAACTGGGTATCTCGCGAATTAGGGGCAGAACTGTCCTCCTTCGAATTCCTCGGCTCACAACCAACCAAGGCGTTAGCGAGGAAAATTGCTTCCACTAGCTCATTCGTCTCGGTGCCGAGCTGAAGAACTGTCTGACAATCCATACTGAGTATGGGTTAGTTCTCAGCTATCTTGTTTCTATCTTGTTTTTTTTAGCGCATCTAATTTTTGGCTAGTTTCAATAGTTCAGTAGATGTGTTTTTTACTTACAATACTGTGTTTTATGATCGAAATATACCGAATCTTCCATATTTTGGCCAAGACTTGCCGTGTTGGGAGCCCGTGCCGCGAGTGGGTCCCGTCATCAAACTCGCATGATAATCCAGCCGTTTATCTTTATCCTTGGAGCGACTCGCATATTGCATGGCGGATGGCCCCGCTGTACAGATTGCAGGATCATGCGGCGTGCAACAGTCGTGCTGAGATACGCCATTGCAATGTACTGATGGGGACCAAGCGCGAAGAACAGCTTCTCATCCACGGGTCCACGAGTGGCTCCACTGAGGACTAAGTCTTGACACATCGGGAACTGGATCGACACTTCTCGATCGGGTTGATCAACAAAAACACCGAGTTTGCGATCCCGTGGTGCGGGTTGAGGTGGGGACCTTTCGCTCTACACTCTCGAGACGACCGCCCCCTGAATGAGAACAAGGAACGTGGACTCCGTACGGAGTACGGAGTACGAGGTACTCGTGGACACGTTGCCCTGTTAACAAACCTTGTGTGCTGCATAGTCTCCCTTGCGGCTGCAGGGATGGTATAATATAGGGTAAGTATCCATGGATGTACATGCCGCTTATGAAGCAAGGTGATAAACCTCGCCTGCCTAACTATGTACCTTTTACGGGTTCCACCCCCACCCAATTCCGATTCTTTAAATATTGGTTTTGTGTCTTCTCTGATCTCAATTTTAGGTTATGTGCCAGCTCGAAGCGAAAACCCACCCCGATTATGTATATGCACAGTTGGTGGCCGGGTGGTATCGGATCTACCAAGATCGGCGTCTGTCCAATTACATGGACCGAGGTACTCCGATTTTATCAAATTTTAACAGAGCCCTAAATGGAAAGGCTTCGAAGTAGCTAGGTACACACTGAGGGGTACGGAGTACTATTCCGTAGCTTGTGGATCTTGGGCTGGACCGTCCACGTTCCCACCTGGTCAAAGCAAGGCGAGCCACTATCGACATGCTACTCCGTACTTTGGACTCGATGGACTCCATCCGTACAACATAGGGTATCTCCACACCGTGGAGCCCTTCTCATGGATCCATTCCTCTGTTCCTTTGCAAGTTCGGGATCTGTGGGATTCCGCCAGTGAGTTTCCTAGTCCTAGGTAAATCCTCTATCGCACTAAAATGTGTAAGGCGTCTTTTAGTCTTCCACATGAAAAAAAAAAAAAAAAAAAAAAAATACAATTAAACATCCTGGTCTCCAATTCCTCTCCTTCCTTCTCCCTCTCCCGTCTTTTTACTTCCAGCTATGGCGGACGCTGAAAAGAACGATCTATGCATGCCGGCGCCCCCGGCAAAGGCCATTGTCGTAGATCATGACATGCCCACTGCCCCAGATCCTGAACAGACCACTGTCGTAGACCATGACATGGCCGTTGCCCCGGATTCTGAACAGATCATTGTCATAGATGATGACTTGGCCATTGACCCAGATCTTGAAAAGGCCACTGAGAACGACGCTTCCAAGGAGATCCCCATACCCAATGGCCACGAGTCTCCCGATGTGACTGACCTAGAGGCTCAACCCACAGAGCCCCGACGGAAGCGGTTTGCGCGCTTCAGATATGCCATGTTTACTGTGTATCGAAGGCTCTTCACTGTCGTCTTTTGCGCAAATCTCGCGGTTTTTCTCTACGTGATGATCTCTGATCGTCGACTTCTGGCGCTCGTGAATGCGACAGCTGTAAATTTGGTGGCGTGTGGTCTCGCTCGACACCCTATGATGGTCAATGCCATCTATAGGGCGGTATGCTCGATTCCGCGAAGTGCACCCCTGTCTTTACGCCGCAGATGCGCTAAGGCAGCCCACTACGGCGGTGTCCACAGTGGCTGTGGGACTGCGTCTTTGGTGTGGTATATTGGATTTGTTGCCCTGGTGTCACAGATCTATTGGACGAATTCTCCCATCAGCACAGTAACAGATGACGGTTTCTCAGCGGCGCCGGTCGCCGTCGCCTACGTCATTCTTGTCCTGCTCTTCGTGATGATAGTCGTTGCGTACCCGACCTTCCGCAGGAAAATGCATGATCACTTTGAGCTCACGCACCGATTCACCTCATGGCTGATTCTGGCCCTGTTCGTGGCTCTAGTCATGATATTTGCTCATGAAGTGGGCAGAGCAGAGAAGCACTCTCTTGGCCATGCCCTCGTCACCCTTCCTGCATTTTGGCTGTTAATCGTCGCTATCCTCGCCGTCGCCCATCCATGGCTACTATTACGGAGGGTTCCGGTAAAGGCCGAGCCGCTCTCTAAGCATGCCGTACGACTATCCTTCGATTTCACCCCAATCAGTTTCGCAAAGGGCGTCCAAGTCTCAAAGCATCCTCTGCGCGACTGGCACAGTTTCGCTGGCTTCCCGGATCCCATTCCAGCTGATGTGAAACCAGTTGCCAAGAACGCATCTGGCAAGAAGCCGTTTGTCAAAGGCCACGGACATAAGAGGAGCTGGTCCATCGTTGTGTCCAAAGCAGGAGATTGGACGGCTGACACCATCCGTGAACCGCCAACCCACCTCTGGAAGCGCGGGTCGCTGATGCGTGGTGTCGGATACGGTCTACGTATGTTCAGTCGCATTATCATAGTGACTACTGGGTCCGGAATAGGACCCTGTCTCGGATTCCTCGGCGACAAAAAGCGTCCCTTGATCAAGGTCATTTGGCAAACACGCGACCCACTGAAGACTTATGGCCAGGATGTTCTTGATCTCGTCCATCAGATGGGTCCGGATCCGATTATCTTCGATACCAGTCGTGATGGCCGTGTTGACATGCTTCCTGTCGTGCGACAGCAAGTCAAGGAATTCCAAGCGGAGGCTGTCTTTGTGATCAGCAACCCCAAGATGACTCAAGATATTGTTTACGAGTTTGAATCGCAAGGGATTCCAGCTTACGGGCCAATCTTCGATTCATGATTCATGATTCATTAAAAATGATGTATTTTGTCTTTTTCTTTTATTCTGAGCAAGCCACGACATACGATACGACCTACGTTTCGGTCTTTAATTTTAGCTATTTATGAGATTTTGTCTCTTTGTTTATACCAGCCTCAAGTCCATCAATGAAAAAGTTTTATAGAATCTTTGATTCTCATGTTCGACTTCCACTACAGTCTCGAAATCAAGAAGAATCACCGCCCGGCTCTGTAATTGTAAAGTACACTATGCATACCGGCATCGTTGAGGCGTCGATCCCGGCAGAAGCCATATTCATGATCGCTGTCGCAATCTTTGGAATGAGACTGAAGTGCGCGATAGTGTGCGACAGAAAAGCGCGGACGGTTTAGTCCCCAGTTCAGAATCACAACAGCACGAATTTCGCTACCGCCGCCGATCAACTGGTGTGGGACCTTGGTTGGCTGATGAGGAGCTCGAACTCGAGGGTGCGAGCGACGGGAAGGAGATGAGGTTCGTATCGTTCAAGTCTACAATTCACTCCGTCCGAACTCTATCAAAAAAAGATGGAATAATTCGATCTTCCTCTTTTGAAAGGCATTTCTCCTCTTTGCATTTGTTCGCCTCAATATGCTCGTCCCGGTTCTCCTCATTGTATTACCCTGTGGGATGGAGCAGTGTAATTCCATCAAGATCAGCTGCGTTGATATCCGCCTCGCGGGCGTAATAAATCCCAGTGAGAGTTTCGTTCTCTTTCCCCTACTTGCGCTTTCTATTTAGCTTGATTTCCGCAATTTTGAATGCTTTGGTGCCATTCCAATTGTAGGGACATGAGTAGCAGAGCCTGCCACCCTCCGTGAAATCTCTGACCATATATTGTCGCACTTTCGTTTAATGTAAGCTAGACGAACGCTGGCTGACGCCCAGTCAACACGTTATATGCGTTCGAGAGTTCAGATTCGGGTTCGAGACTGCGTCGTATTGGGCTCTAGTCGTGTGCTCAGCTGCTCATTGGGTTGACCGGCGTGGTGTGGTCAGGGTGTCATCCTCCGGGTAAAACCAAGAAGAAACTGCGAGAAATCAGACATAGAAAGTTGAAGAGGAGAAAGTAAAACAAGTGAAATGCCATTACGAGACTGAAGCCATCAGGCCAAAGTTGAATTCTGTAGACAGTAGGGGCATTAAATATGTTGCCATATTAGGCTTAGTGCGGTTAACTACTGCGGGTACTGTCACGTGGCTACTTTTGTGCCTGAAGGATCAGGCGGTAATCCCGTGATGTCTGCCTTTGCTTCTTCCCCTTCCAGTTGAAGTAAAGAAACAAAATATTCGACGTTGAAAGTTCGAAGTGAAGGGAAAAAATGGCACCGGTCCAATCGCAGAAGTTAGTCTGGATAACTTCTTTTGACATCGACTGCCTAATATAAACCCTGGAGACATTGCGGCTCAACTATGACACATTTCTAGGCACCCATAAGACCCAGTACGTTTCCCAATCAAAACAACATTGCTTTTTATTTTGTTCAGGTGGCAAATGAAGTGTTACCTCAGGCATTTGCGGGGTAAAAAGGCGAAAACTGAACCATCCAGATCAAGCGGGGTTTTTCCTGTGTTGTATATATAAATCGGAAGTTGTCCTCTTCGACATATCTAGGTGCTCATACCTCTACGCCCAATATGCATTCGAGTCGACTAAAAGATCGTCGTGTTGTGAGATCGGATACCCTCCAGGACCTTGTCCCATGTCTACCTGCAGCCCCATTGACATCGCCTTTATTTACTGTCTTACCCGCCGAGATCCGCAATCGAATCTATACGCTTGCGCTTGAGTCCGAGGATGTCCTCACAGACGACGGTTCTTGCTCCCTATATAAGCAAAACGCTTTCTACTACCGGCCCGGCTACAAGCAGCCCAAACGCATCAAGACTGTCCTCCTCCAGACATGCCAGCAAATCTACGCCGAGGCGTCCCTCCTCCCACCGGCAGTAAATGAGCATACTTTCTGGTTCTATCGATCTCCACCGCATGTCAACGATGCCTCGTCGCCGCTGAATTATTTTCGCAAGATGACCCCGAAACAGCGGGCTCAGGTGCAGCATCTACACTTGTTCACCCAGCAGTATTTCCTAGAGGACAATCATTGGTCCCAGATATGGGATGGCCTCAAAATAGGCGACGCCGGACGCAGCTCGCGAGGGGAGTGCAGGGTCGCGCCGAAGAAGATGACCATCACGTTTCGCCACACGGACTGGTGGTACTGGGAGAGCAATGATCCCCTGGGCATCGATCCGTTCCGACCCGGGAGAACCCACGCAGCCGATATGGGCAAGGCCGTTCCTCCGCACGCCGCAGCTCGGTCATGGGGGAACCAATTCAGCTCTCTCCCCTGTCTGGAGGAACTGGTAATCGAGTTTGAGACGATCATGCGGAAGAGGGACCAGCTAGATGCCATCATACAACAGGCTCTCGAGTGGAAGTTTCCCATTCAGGCTGACAAGGGCTTGTATCTGGTCGCTGACCCCACGTCAAAGAGAGCATATACTTGGATTGGGGCCAAAGAGGCGGAGCTGCAAAGGCAGAGGCCTGCATGGCCGGTTGATACTGAGGCCGGGTCGGAATCTCAATCTGGCCAGGAACAGGAGCAACCGATTCCTGCGGCCCCGGCTTTGGTGCCATTTGATCCTCGGCCTGATATGGGCGCAAATAACGACATCAATCTTGGAGACCCTAAAGTCGACGCAGATACGGAGAAGTTTTATGTTGTCTTCTTGACTTGGAGGAAGCGGCGAGTCCAAGAGTAGGCCATAGGCCATTACCTCAGCCTCAGCATCCATTGTTCAGTTTTTATTTGACGGCATCTCTCGGTATGGTTATTTTACAATTAAACTAGACTTTCTTTTATCTTTATCTTGGGGCGGATCTGGATTTGGTTCCTACAGTTTTGACACCGAAAATGCGAGCTCTACAGCTTATAACCTTGCGTTTATATATATTGTTCTTGGGGTCAACCAAGATGAAGGTTAGTAAAGTCGGCTGGGGCTTGGGGTGTTTATCTGATCAACTAGGGCTACATACTACCCTACCACTTGCGAGACAGTAAAACTCAACCGTTCTGGATCTGATCGATATAAGAAAAGCTAACGGAGTGTTAAAATTATATACAATGATAGCTTAAATACCACTTACACCAAATTATGAGTGATGCATACCATCCACCTAGGTAGTGCAATCATTCAATTAGACCTCTATAAAGCATTATGTCTTCACTGAAGCACTGCATTTTCCCAACTGAATAAAGGTCAAAAATTTGTAACAGACACCAACAAGGTAATCTAAAATGTAGCAACCAGAAGATGATACTCTATCTATAAAATCTTGGAATCGACCTGATTCACCAACTGTCCAACAGTGTCGATCACCTCATCCAGCAAAGACACAGCAAAGTCCGACCACGACTCGACAGTGACAATTTCGATGCACAGAGTATCCCCCTTCGGGAATGCCTGCACCTTGATCTCCCGCAATGGCTCGAAATGCGGGTAGATGGTCTGCATACGACTACTGGCCGCCATGAAAGACAGATCCTCAACGTGCTCAACGTCCTGGTGCACGACCGAATCAAACCAATCAACCGTCTGCGGCCAATCAGTGCAGTCCTTGACAATTTCCTTAAGACCGATTCCTTCGTACTGAGCGCTCTCAAGATGTTGTCGTTGGACAAACTGCAAAAGATCCATGGCACTCCATTCATTTCCAAACTTCACCCGAACTGGCACATACTGCCACGATGGTCCAACAATCGGGTCAGCGTTGGGGAGGTCAATGTTGCGACCACTCACCACCTCGCCAAAAGTGACATCGTCAAGGGAGAGGCGTCGCGCAAGACACAGCGCCCAAGCCGCCGTAGGGAGGGTTGCGACTGTGATTTCCCGTGGTCGCGCGGCGATATTGACATCCTTGGAGATGGCGAAGTGAGCAGCAGACAACACAGGGATATCGGGCTGAATCCGTGTCATAGATGACCCTTGAAGGAGATCACGCCAGTACGGAATGCTGACCGGCAGATTAGTGCGAGTCACATGGCCGACGTACGACGAGAATGGCAGACTCTTCGGCACTGGTCGTCCCTCATACAATGCCGATAGTTGCTGCAGCAAAATCGGAAGACAGATCTCATCGTATTGGGCATGGGAGATGCGCATGATCAGGCTGCTGGGCCCGTCCACGTGCCGAACGAAGAGGAATTTCAAAAATGGTGATCCGAGAGGAATGCGTGACTGAACATCAACATCGCAGAGTTTCTGGCTGAACTCTTCCACATCACTTTCAATATCGTATTCGACTATCTGACAGGGAAGGTCATCGACAACCACTCCCAATGAGACACCCTCATGCTCCACGAACACAGTTCGAAGGATCTCAATCCGAGAGACAAGTTCCTGGCAACTTTGGAATAGCTGAGCGCGATCCACCTCGGTATCCATGTAGAAAAGCTCGTATCGCATAGAATACCGAGGAAGCTGGACAGTTCCTTGAACTGCGATTTCCTGAAGCGGGCGACTTGGATAGGCATCCACAATCTTCCATTCAGGCTGAGCAAGCAATGGGGTCATCTTGTTGATGAACGCATCTACGTCCGTCACATTGAGAGAGCTGAATGGTGCATAATCCTGAGACGTAGTGACTGCTGGCTGAGCCTCCACTGCGTGTTCGGCCATGTCAAGTAGGGACCGGTGATCGAAGATGGTGGTTACAGTTAGCTGAAGGCCATCCATACGAGCTTCCGAGACCAACTTCATGGCACGAATGGAGTCACCTCCCAAATCGAAGAAACTGTCGTCTAAAAGGATATCCTCGCAGGGAATATCCAAGACCTGGCCCCAGACGCGCTGGAGCCTTTGCTGCGTGACCGTCGTTATGGCTGCCCCACCATTAAGCTTTTTGTTTCGGGGTTGGGGCTGACCAATTTGTGCGTCCTTTGCGCGAAGGATGATAACAGAGCCATCGTTGGTATACTTCGCCAGCTGGTTTGTCATGTAAAGCTTCGTCGGTTGCTTGCACCAGGTTGGATTGGCAACTGGGTTGCCGGAAGCCATTTCACTTTCTCTTTCAACAAGCAGCTCACCCACTCCACCAGGTGGTGCAAGACACTCATGGTCATTCGGGTTAACGATCCAAGTAGATGTGGCAGCCGAGTAAACCTCCTCAGTAGGGAGGCTGGCTGGACCAATCTTGGCCAGACGGCATTGCTCTGTAACATCCGTCTCAATCGTGGAATCGAAGATGTGCTGGATTTTCTGGGTCGGATCCTCAAGAATCTGCTGCACCAGCCGATCAAATTGTTTAAGCGCTTGCTCCATCTGCGGGATATCGATGGTCTTCGAATCGAAGCTGGCCATGACAAGGAAGCCCTTTGTGTCAACGGTGAAGACAAGCATAAGGGCGTATGAGTTGAATTTCAACGCTTCACGGGCGGCCTCTGCCTCGCTGGTTGGAACAAATGCGGTGGCTGGCTCTTCTTTCGAAGAGGTCTCGACTTCCTCGATTGTCGGATGAATCACAATGCCTGTGCGCAATTCACACGCCTCTCGAGCATCGGCGTTCAAACGTCGAATGTGCTGCAGACCCATGTGTTCGTGAGGAATGCGATCGACCGTTTGATCATGAATCTGCTGGAGGTAGCTTGATGCTCGAGCTTTGCGATCTATGCAAACCCGAACCGGGACAGTAGTGATCATCGGGCCCTCAATCTCCTCTACAGCTGCCACAGGCGCGGTGCGACCGGTCATAGTCTCTCCAAACACAATGTCATCAGAGGATGTGTAATGTGCGGCCAAGAGACCCCAAGCAGCTCGAATAGCGGTTGCAATGCTCGTTGTGGAGCTCGAAGAAGCCCTGGGCAGATTGACGTAATGTTCTAGCAGAGAATCGGCACGCGCTTGATACCCAGTGTATGGAATGGGAGGGAATTGCAGCGATGTAGCGCCCTCGAGTTGAGTTTCCCAATATTTCACCGTGGAGGATCGGTCAGTTTCACCAAGCCACTTGATGAAGTTCTTGAACGGTGCTGGGCTGCCGATACTCTCACCGCGATAGGCGCGATTCACTCGATCAACTACCAAAGGCATTGACCAACCATCATAAAGTGCATGGTGAATGCTCAGGACGATGTAGGTTTTGCCAGATGTCTCATCGTCCACAATAGCGAAACGAGCAAGCTCAGTTCCTAGGGACATCCCTTTGAGTGTGTCGGTACTCAGATGCTCTGTCAGGTTGGAGCTGCTGAGCCACGGAGTATTGGCCTGTACGACGATCTGCATCAGACCGCGGCGAGGAACTTGGGCAATTCTTGTTCGTAGAATTGCACATTCTGCGGAGACTTGCTCAAAAGCAGATTGGAGTTGTTTGGCGGTTTGAATATCCTGGAGCTCAATGACTCTCTGCGCGACATAGGCATCTGTATACTTGGCGGAGAGGGCCATGAGAGCTTCTTGAAGAGGTGTACAGGGATACACATCTTCAACCTCGCTAGGATCCAAGTTGCACAACGAAGCCGCTTCGACCCGTGCAGTGTCAGCCTCCCAGCCTGCTGGAAGCAGCGAAAATGGGGGAACATCCAGTGGACCTTTGTTCTCAATCTCTTTGACTTTGAGGGCCAGAGTCTCGAGGACGGGTGATTGGAAAATGTCAGCGACTTGAATAGCAAGGGACTGCTCTCGTGCAGCAGCCACCAACCTCATGGCTTTCAACGAGTCACCGCCGAGACTGAAGAAATGGTCATTGACCCCGATCTCTGTTTCATCACCAAATAGTTTCAACCACAGACCGTGAAGCTTGCGCTCCATCTCTGTCCGGGGTGCTAATTTGACAACGGTGGACAATCTAAACTCTGCAATATGTCTCCTTGTCAGGTCATTCCCGAGAGCCCGCAGCTGTTTCCGGTCTGTCTTGAGCGATACCAGGAGTGGCATCTGATTGAGTGGGATATATGCGGTGGGGATCATATACCGGGGCAGGTTTGTCGCAAGCACATCGTCAATACCAGCGATCAGCTTTTGGAATGAACTCGAAAATAAGGTAATCTCGCTGGTCGTGCCCGTCGTTTCACTCTTTTCCTCCGCCACAAAGACAATCAGTGTGGCATCGGCTTTCTTTCCTCCAGGGAAGATCACTTCCGCTGCAACACTTGCTCCAGCGGGGAAATAATTTCGGACGTGGTGCTCAATTTCTCCCAGTTCCACGCGCTGACCGCGCAGCTTCACCTGTTGATCGGCACGGCCGATGAAAACAACACTACCCGAGGCATCGGGGTCATATCGTACCAGGTCACCGGTCTTGTAGAGACGGCCCTTGCGACCTGGTACATCTCCCCCACCCTGAACCAACCATGCTGGGTCCTCGATGAAAACCTCGGCAGTTTTCTCTGGATTGTTGAGGTATCCATCACCAACCACGGGGCCTTCTATAAGAAGTTCTCCCACAGTGCCGATAGGCATCAATCGGTCGTGGTTGGACGGATCCACCACCCATGTCGTGCCTCCGACTCCCTGTCCGATACTAGTGTACGATCGACCCGGGGGGATGTCATTATTGATTGTGCAGCCAACAGTGCACTCCGATGGGCCATATGCGATTACGATTTTCGTCTTCTGGCCCCATTCGGCCGCATCGCTAGAAGAGATTGCCTCACCACCAAGGCCGATGACCTCCAGCGAAGGCATTATATCAGGCGCCAAGACACGCGCGACCGATGGCGTCATGTGAGCCATGTTCACATTCAATTTACGAATGGCGCCACTAAGGTCGTTGACTCGCTGGTCTTCTGAAGGCACACAAATGCAGCCTCCGTTTGCCAGAGTGCACAACATACAGTCAACACTGACGTCGAACGCATAGGAGGGGAACTCGAGCACTCGCGAGTGCTCTTTGTACCCGACAGCCTCGGCGCGAGGTAGTGCACCGCTAGTATAGCTGGAGTGAGAGATGACCACACCCTTGGGCTTGCCAGTACTGCCGGAGGTGAACTGGATGTAAAGAGTTGACGACGCTGGGACCACAGGTAGGTCCGCAGAGAGCGATTTAAATTCGGCCTCATCGTTCAGCGGGCCTACAGTAACTTGCTTTCCTCCCGGGACAATGCGCGCACCTAGCGCCGCCTGAGCCTCTGAGGTCAAGATAAAACCAGCCTCAACCTCGCTCGCGATGGTGCTCAGTCGTCCCTCTGGCTGGCTGGGGTCCATGAGAACCAGTGCACCACCGGCCTTCATAACTGCGAGAACACCAACAATTGTCCACATGGACTTCTCAAAGCAGAGCGGAACAGCCTTGCCAATTTGCAGCCCCAAATCAACAAGGTGTCTGGCCAGATTGGTTGAGCGCTCTTCTAGCTGTCTATAGGTCATCTCTCCATCCCAAGACACGACTGCGGGACGATCGAGTTGACTTTGCGCCTTTTCACTGATTATATCTTGGATGCATTGGTCGATAGCGGGGGGAATTGTCCCGTTCCACTTCCATAATTGTGACAGCTCTTGTCGTCCAATGCAGACGGCCTCGGCAACAGGTTGATCGAGGTTAGTGGCAATTGAAAGAATGATGTCGGCGAGGATATAAGGTAGGACCGCTACGACAGGCTGCGTGGCTGTCGGAGACTGAGGGGTTCCGCGTACATACACAACACCATTCGCGAGTTTTGCTTCTAGCGCAAACGTCCACTGATCGAGTTAACAGATGATGCTAGCCATGTGTTTGGATCTACTTACTTCATTCTCAAGGGAGGCATTTCGAAACAAGAGTGTATCCGAAAATTCCCCGTCAAATTGACCCCGCCTTCGGATAGCTTCCAAAGCAGATCGCAGCGAGCTGCCTTCCCCCTCAATCACATCGGAGATAAGACATCCCTGGGGACTGCCCTCTTTCACCCAGGAGAATCCTCGATTCTCACTGTGCACTGTGCCCCGAAAGAGAAGGAGGACCCAAGCCAGAGCAATAATTTCCTCGTGTTTTATATCCGAAGGAGTAGGCAGAGTCATACAGTCGGACCAGCCAGCATCATTTGGCTTCGTCAACTCCTCGCCCACCCAAGGGGACGTACTGGGCTCGACGTATTCACCCATATTCTTGGAAAAAAGTAGTATTAAGGATTGTGTCTCTAGGGCTCGGGGACTATGAAGCAACGATCTGATTAAATTATCTGATGCAGATCGTCAGTGACGGACTTGGCATCTTACAAGAGCCACAACGGGCAGAAACAATCCGAGCAGGTGCCGAGACTTCATTGCCAATGCTGCGATGGAGTCGTATACTTGAATCGAATACGTTGTATACCAGAGTGGGGGATATGTACCTTCATGTATGGTTATAACGTACATTACCGTACATACCGGGCCATATCATACAACAGTGTCCCAATACCCGCCAAGAGCGAACGTTAAACACTGCCACCTTGGACCCACCTTGGCGTTAAAAACTTAATATAGAGCGCTGACAGGTACCAAGGTACCAAGGTATGTTCGAAATCTCCGAGAGTCCCAAGGTTATTTGGGAGGATACCGTCATTATTACGATCCTCTTCAACGTTACCCCTTTTGGAGATTCGTAAGTATCTGCCTCGAAAGATTGATTAGATTGGCTGCGACATCGGATATCCGCCGATTGATTACTCCGTACATTGCTGATTTTTACGAACCTTGGAAGTTTTCGTCTCAAACACGTATGGGACCTGGATTGACTCCCCTGTCGTTACTAGTCTGCGCCAAGCAGCGTACTTACACGGAAGGGCTTTGGTTGCAGCCAAGGTATCTGTTTCCTGAATCCTATGCCTAGTGGACCGCTGCCAGGTGGACACAGACAAGGATGATCAATTCCCAACATCGTATACAAATCCCCCGAGCCGGAGTATACCGAGGATAAGGTGGTCAATGCCGACGTGGCATATCTGGTTACTTATTCCTTCGTGCTCCTGTTCCGAGTTGGTATCATCATCATTATAGCCATGTCTTCGAGTACTCTTCCCCTGGTTCGGCTGCCGGAGCCATACAAGACGACTTATGAATTGCACGTCGTATCTACCGAGCGGGATCTCCGCAATTTTCAGCTGCTGAGAGCTCCTCGCGGAGATGAAGGCATACCACCCCCAAAGCCATTGGACCATGCGTCGTTGAAGTTCACAGATTTGGCCCAACCCGATCCCTCTTCCACGCCAGAGGAGGGAAACAACTCACCCTGGGCACGTGCACAGAGAAGTCCAGTTACCTATATTACATGGGAAGGGTCAGACACACCGACGGTGGGCCAGATCTGGAATGTGGTCTATGCCATTGAGACCCTGCGAAGCGAGTTTGAGATATTCCGTGGTGTGCTATCTGGTACTGGGAGTGAGGTGCTTGCACGCGAGCTACAGGGCGTGGGATTGGCCATCGCGCATCCCGAGCCATCTGCTGCGCCAGGAAAGCCGATCCCAACCACCACTAACCACCTCGGACAGCTGGTCTTTTCCCGCAGTAGCTTCTGGCAAGGAGCTGGCTCGCCCTTTGGCACCCGTCCAGCGTGGGTGTCCGACCCGGGGATTTACAGCTATATCCGCAAGCCGTTGAGTGAATACCCTTGCCGACCACGCCAACACACCGTCACCACTGGTTTCCCCGATCGTCGAGTACACGCCCTTCACCCGGTACGACCACCTAAACCCTCCCCCGGCTCTCGCATCTACAGTCGCTACATTCCACACTTGGACGAGTTTTTCTCGGTCTATGCGCTAGACTACACAAACGAGGAGCACCTGGGGCTGTTCAATAAGTGGCAGAATGACCCTCGAGTGGCTCAAGGGTGGAACGAAACTGGAACTTTGGAACAGCACCGCGAATACTTGCGCAAAATCCAGGAGGATCCGCACCAGATCGCCGTGCTAGCCAAGTTCAATGACACTTTCTTTTCCTATCATGAGATATATTGGGCGAAGGTATGGTTTCTATTTCTTCCCGGCAACCTTGACCATAGCTAATTTGAATTGCAGGAGGACCATCTCGGTGCTTACTACGATGCTGGTGACTGGGATAGGGGCCGTCATTCGCTAGTCGGCGATGAGCGTTTCCGCGGCCCGCACCGCACAATTGCGTGGTGGTCTGGATTGATGCATTACATCTTCCTGGATGACCCCCGTACGGAGTATGTGACTGGAGAGCCCAAATACTCGAATCTGGCTCCCTTGACCTACGACCACGCTACGGGCATGAACCTGGTCAAACTGGTTGATCTGCCACATAAACGGTCTGCGCTCATCCTTGGTAGCAGGGAGAAGTTTTTCCATGTGGCACCGCTACGATTTGACGGGTCTGACACTCTCGATCGCAATCCATTCCGGTCATTGAAGTTGTAATAGTAGTTACAAAATGTGAAATATGATGTGATTTCTGATTTGTGATTTGTATTATGCATATGCATATGTTATGACCTGGGAGAAACCTCGGGTATATATTTCGTACATGATCGTCGTTGCCCAGCAATGCCAAGGAAAATTTCCTCACGAGGACCAAGAGTAATCTAATCAGATTGGGAATGCGTCCGATCTTTTGAGTTTGGTAGTGGTATTGACAGTATTGACCCCAATTTGCCCTAAAAGGTGAAAAATCCGCAATAACCGAGCAGTGCTCGAGGTGGACATGTTGGAAACGGAAGACACAATTGAGATCATCGTCGCCATTGGAAATTGGTAAATTTGATCGGAGCGTATAGTATGACATTCTCGGCCCAAGCCCAGCCCGTTAGGCCCACCCCCAAGACCCTCCCAAGACCAAAACGAAAAATACCTCCAAATACATACATTCTTGGCACTTGGCAGTTTACTTACAAGTCGATCTGATAAGGGTCTTACGTATTGTCCGACGTCGGCTTTTCACGGTAAAATCCTTGGTAAGTCATGGGAGTGGAGCTCTTGGATTTCTCAGCTTTTAGCTTTGGGGATAAAATAACAAATGATCTTCTTTCTCATCTGTTCACGCCCATAGATAATTTTTACTATGGCCGAAGAAGCACCAGCGCAGAAGCGCAGCGTATGTTACTTCTACATCCTTATGGTTCTCAAGCTAATTCGTCAAAGTGGAGGGACAGAGCTGTCTTCTTCCGCCTGTTCGTCTATGGCGAGCCCAGCAGATCAGATATCGCACTCCTTGTGCTCGGCCTTGTCTCCGCAGTTGCCTCCGGAATACCTTTTCCGATCATGTCAATTGTGTTTGGTCAATTGGTGGATGAGATGAACTCGACGACCTGCAATGTCAACGACACCAATGGCGACGCATACCAAGCTGGTATTAACAATAAAGTCTTGTTGATTGTCTACATCGGCATCGCCTACCTCTTTTTGATCTATATTTATGTTTTTAGCTGGAACCTGACTGGCGAGAGATTGGCTCAGCGTCTGCGCGAGAAATATTTCAAAGCCCTCCTCCGTCAAGATGTGGCCTTCTTCGACAACCTCCCGGCTGGCGAGGCGTCTTCGAGAATTACAGGTGACATCACCACCGTGCAGCAAGGAACATCCGAAAAGGTCGGCATTGTGATTAACAGTCTTGCCTTCTTCGTCACCGCGTATGTCGTGGCTTTCATCAAGGATCCCAAGTTGGCTGGAATGTTAGTCTCCCTGACTCCCGCCTACTTGATCATGTCTCTGTTAGGAGGGTATTTCGTGCAAAAGTATTTTGGTCGCGCACTGGAGAGCATGACCAAAGCATCTTCAGTTGCACTGGAGGCATTTTCCAACACGATGGTGGTTCATGCTTTCTCGGCCAACGCGCGGCTTGAGGAGAAGTTCATCGAGTTTTTGAACCCTGGAAGGATTGCCGGAATTCGCAAGTCAATTGCCACGGCCACTCAGGCGGGTTTGCTTTACTTTATTGCATTCTCGGCCAATGCATTGGCCTTCTGGCAGGGGTCTACGAAGATTGCGGATTCGGTAGAGTCCAATGATAGCGGCATGACAGTCGGAGCAACATACACCGTGATCTTTATTCTTGTGGATGGTGAGCATCTATATTCATGCCTTGATTTGACCTGTTGCTGACTATCTCTATCTCTCAGCGTCCTTGATCCTCAGTACCGTGGCACCTTTCATCCAAAGCTTCGACGCCGCCTCGGTTGCCTTCACAAAGTTGAAGGCTGATATAGAGCACTCATCCGCAATTGATGGCACTTCGAAGGATGTTGGAGAAGTATTGCCAGAGGTCAAAGGCCATGTGGAGTTGCGCGATGTTTCATTCTGTTTCCCTTCCCGCCCAGATAAGCCAGTCCTTCAAAACCTGTCGTTTTCCTGCCCTGCCGGTAAACAGACTGCCATCGTCGGCTTGTCCGGAAGTGGAAAGTCTACTGTTGCCGGCTTAGCAACAAGATTCTACGATGCGACCGAGGGAACTGTTATGTTGGATGGACATGATGTCAAAGGTCTGAATGTGCGTGCATTGAGAAGCCATATCAGTCTTGTCCAACAAGAGCCATGTCTTCTTGATCGATCAATCTTCGAGAACATTGCATTAGGCCTGATCAATTCTCCTGCACACACTCATCTTCAACCGATCCTCACTGGAACCGCGCTGATTGAGATTGCTGCCTCTGTGCGAGAGGGCCAGGCCCTTTCGGCCGCCGCTCTAGAACACGGTGACCAGGCGCGAGAGGTGGTGGACTTGGTTGAAAGTGCCACAAAGCTGGCTGATGCCAACTTGTTTATTGAGAAGCTTCAAGAAGGCTACGGTACTTCGGTTGGTTCCAGCGGGAACCTGATCAGTGGCGGACAGAAGCAGCGTATCTCTTTGGCCCGAGCCTTGGTGAAAGACCCGCGAATTCTCATTCTCGACGAGGCCACAGCGTCTTTGGACTCAGCGACGGAAATGCGCATCCAAAGAGCCTTGGAGAGTGTGGCCGTGGGCCGAACTGTTATTACCATTGCGCACCGTCTATCTACCATCAGGAATGCGGATAACATCATCGTCATGAGACAAGGAAAGCTTGTTGAACAAGGCACTCATACCGAACTACTGGCAGCCAACGGTGCCTACGCAGAGCTGATTCGCCTTCAGAACCTCAATGTCGAGAATTCTCAAGAGGGAACATCCACTCGATCGGCGTCGCCTGTGGCTCAAATCACAGAAAAGGTCGAACCCAATCTTTCCGTGACTGATGATGTCCCCGATAAAGATGAGACGGTCGATACCCCTGCTGCCCAAGAGTCCAAGCCCAAAGAAACCGGCGGTGTCATCGACACAAACAGGCCATTTGCCTCAACACTCGGCTCCCTGGCCTCTATGTTCCGACCGTATGCATTTGTTTTGGTCCTTGCAGTGACCGGCGCTGTTGTCATTGGCGGCACATACTGCGCTTCGGCAGTCATCTTTGGTAATGTCGTGGGTAAACTGAGTGGCTGTGAGGAGCCTCAGAATATCCGCGATGCTGGAGAATTCTACGGCCTCATGTTCTTTGTCCTCGCCATCATTGAATTCTTTGCAAACTTCTTCAGCTGGTCTCTCTTCGGTTGGATGGCAGAGAATGTGATTTACAAAGTGCGAGTTCTTTCACTCCGAGCCATCCTTGAACAGGATCTCCAATGGCACGAATCCAATGACCGCAACCCATCATTGCTGCTTTCCTTGATCACCAAGGACAGCAATGCTCTTGCAGGCCTAACGGGCTCTGTTGTGTGCACAATTTTGTCTATTCTCATCAACCTATTCGCCGCCATCATCATGTCGCACATTATCGCGTGGCGTATCGCCATCGTCTGCCTTGCCGTAGTACCATTGCTGCTAGGTGCCGGCTGGATGCGAGTTACCTCACTGGCACAATTTGAAGAGCGCCATCTGGAGGCCTTTGCTCGGTCAGTGGGAATTACAGTGGAGGCTGTCAACTCGATCAAGACCGTCATGTCTCTCTCTGTGGAAGACGAGATTATGGGGACATACCGTCGCTCATTAGCGGCACCCATGAGGGAAATTACCCGCCAAAGTGCCTGGGCCAATGTCTGGCTTGCCATCGGATATGGTCTCAGCAACTTCTTATATGGCCTGGCATATTGGTGGGGAGCGAAAAACATTATTGGAGGATATTATTCTCAGACACAGTTCTTCATCGTTCAGCTAGCGCTGCTCGTCAGCTCACAGCTGTGGGGACAGATGTTTGCCCTGGCCCCTGATGTCTCGCGCGCCTTCCAGGCCACCCGTCGGTTGTTAAATCTGCTAGATCTAGGAACCACGAAGAACCTGTCAGCCCCTATCGCAACTCTGCCTAACAAGCTTTTGCAGTCTACGAGCGATGTCGAGTCCACGGCAAACGCACGCGAGAAGGTCGATGACACTCGCAATGGCATCAGTGTCTCCCTCAAGCAAGTCCACTTTGCGTATCCCGCACGGCCAGACACCCGCGTGCTTCATGGTTTGGATATAGATGTCAAACCAGGTCAGTTTGCCGCTTTGGTCGGACCCAGTGGTGCTGGAAAATCGACTATAATTTCACTTGTTGAGCGCCTCTATTCCCCCGAATCCGGCACCATCCATGTTGACGGCCGCGACGTTGCCTACGGTGACATCTCATTCCGTGACAACATTGCATACGTACCACAGCAGAGTGTTATGTTCGAAGGAACTATTCGGTTCAATCTTGCTCTTGGCGCACGACCTGGCCACGAAGTTACGCAAGAGGAGTTGGAAGAAGCATGCAAATTAGCCAATATCCACGACGTCATTGCGCAGCTTCCCGATGGATACGACACACATTGCGGGCCAAATGGTGATCGTCTGTCCGGAGGTCAGAAGCAGCGACTGGCTATCGCGCGGGCGCTGATCCGAAAGCCGAAGTTGTTGCTCCTAGACGAGTCGACCAGTGCTTTGGATGCAGAGTCAGAGCGACTGCTTCAGGATGGATTGGAGAAAGCAGCCAAAAACATGACTGTGATAGCGATTGCCCATCGTTTGTACACAATCCGCAAGGCGGATGTCATTTTCTTGATTGAGGATGGCCGTTGTGTTGAGCAAGGCACTCACACCCAGCTGATCGAGCGGAGTGAGACTTACAGGGTCAATGCCCTGAATCAGACAGTGGATGGATAAATGTTCTTGAATAGACAAAAGTACATAGCTGGTTTTTTTTTCTTCTGTTCTTTGATATAGATCTATATTGTTTAATCTCATTCTTCTATGATAGACATCTCGTACTACATCAATATATATCGTTTCATGACTTCTATCAACTTTGAACATTTACTCGGTTGCTTCTCCCAAACGCATCCATTTCCAACAAACTGCTTTTGTTAGCTCAATCAATATAGCGGGAAACTAGTCAACTTACTTTCATATCCTAGATCATCATTGAAGAACATATTCCGGATCTCGTCGCCCGAGGACAGTCCCATGGCTGGGAAGTACCCGACAGCAGTTTTACCAAGAGCCAAAGCCATCATGGGAGCAACCTCAACCAACTCGGCAAACTTGGGTTCCGTATTGTACCGCTCTGCCAGCATCTGCTGGTGGATATTGAAAACTGCAAAATGCGCCTGGTGCATCGCCTGTCCACCACGCTTAATACCAGACCAGGCAACAATATCACCAGCAGCGTAGTGATACTTCTTGTTCGGCACATCTGCGGAAAATTGAAGACCGGGCGTGATACGGACATATCCCTCGGCATCACATGCTTCCTTAGGAAGATATGAGGATGTTGGTGCGAACCGTGACACGGCATTGATTACATGATCGGCAGCGAGGCCTCGACCATCTGAGAGCTTGAGCATGTACTTCGCCGGAGCGGACTCGTCACCGCGAACTGTGTCCTTGACGCGTGCACCCATCACCACTTCGACCCCGGACTCTTTGAGCATTTCAAGGGTCTTGTCTTTGAACTCATCGGGAAGGTCCTCGGATGAGAGCAGCTGTTGCCGAGAGTGAACGAGGGTCACCTTCGCCTCGGGTTGGACCGTCTTGATCTCGGCGGCGATCTCGATACCAACAGCACCTGTGACAAACCAATTAGTATAACCCAAGTGCAAGAAGAGGATGTCACATACCGCCTCCAATAACAACCACACCTGCCGAAGCTTCTTCAATAGTCTGAACAGATTCTGCTGTTTCGGCAAGATATGCCTCCCGAGTCAAAGACTTGGGCGCACTGGGCCACTCCCGTCGCAAGCCCGAGCACGCAACCATAAAGTCGTATTTTTCTTCGATAATCTTGTGCCCATCATTCGCAGTATTTTGACGGATGCGCGCGATCCGAGACTTGCAGTCTATCGAATCTACTCGTCCTTGAATGTGATTGATATCTGGGGACTGGAGGGCGGGAATATCGTCGAACTTTTTCCAGAACGTGCTAGCATCGGCATTGGAAGCTATGGCTAGAGGTAGTCCGATCAGGTGGTCTAAAATAAATACTGTCAGTGACGTACTTGCAAATATTCCATGAGCAGTATCACATACAATAGCCATCGCGCTCATCCACGATGGTAACTTGGACGGGAATCGTGTTCCCCGGGCCCTTCTCGTTCTCATCCAGGTTGAATCGACATTTCCGCCCATGACACAGGTCAATGAGGTTCAGAGTTGCGGCCAACCCGGAATAAGACCCTCCGACAATGAGAACCTTGAATGGCGGCTGTTCTTCGAGACCAGGCATGACGGCGATCAGTATGGGCTTTTGATAATAATCGGGGGAGTTGAAATGGGAAAAGAAAAGAACTCAAACTAGCTGGCAAATCCACCCGAGCAACCCTAAGTCAAATGTCTTAATACCCGGCCCCGGAGAAAATACAGTCCCAATTACGCAGGTATGTAAGTTTAATCGGAATGCAACCTTGTCTTATCAGATCCGACTTCGGGAGACTTGGCGCCAAGAAAGTATGATTTGTTTGAATACAGATGTTCTCAATACCATAGCTACTTTCTTCAACTCTTTCTGAACTATTCCTCAATAGTGATTTATACTTTCTTTTTTCATATTCAATATGGGCTTCGTTGTTGTCCCCGCCACTCTCCCCGATATCCGGGCCATCTACGATGTCTGGTTTGCGGCTTTCAAAGGCCAATTGATCCTGGACCTCATCTACCCAGGAACCGATATCAACGATGAGGCTTTCCGTAAAGTCCACACCGAAGGGACTCTTGAATATTGGAAAGGATTGAGCACGGAGCACACTTTCCAATGCATTGACACCGACACCGGTAAAATCGCCGGTATGGCAACATGGCAAGTCTACTGGCGTGAAAGGACCACCGAAGAGCGACAGAAGCCGTGGATTGGATGGCTAGAGGGTGACCAACGCGCGCGTGCCGAAGGGTTTTTGGAACAGCTCTGGGAAAAGAGGGAGAAGTGGATTGGGCCTAAGAAGCATGTTTGTGAGTAGCTAACCGATCCTTGCATTTATGATGTTTGTATGTTGACCTCGCGTTAGACTGCCACACAGTTGCAGTGCATCCAGACTACCAGGGTAAAGGCGTCGGAGCACAGCTTATGCAATGGGGAATGAACGTGGCGGAACAGCTGAATTTGCCCGTCTACCTTGAGTCAACTGTGGAAGGAGTTCCCTTGTATAAAAAACTTGGCTTCCAGACTCTCTCGGAAGGAATCGTGTTCAAGCCCGAAATTACCAGGGTCGACAAAGAGGTTCGAGCACCACTCATGGCAAAAATGCCCTCATCTGCTGGAGACATGACATTCGAGGAATGGGCGGAGGGCAAGACTTCCTCTGTGTAAACTACATATAGATATCTACAGATCTTTCTTAGACAACCAATGCAAGGCACGATCGGCCACATGCCGTACAACAATGCCATGACAAATTCAAAATTTTCGACGCCAAGAGAACCTCTCATGTTCCTCGAACACTGAATCGCATTTACAACATATGGTCCTTGCCCACGGTGTGGGAAATGTGACCCGAAACCTATATTTACAAAATGAGCGAGAATTCCGACCTGTTCCGGTAAATCATCAGACGATGGGACTGGTCTTCCCCTTTCGGGAGTCTTGGTAAGTCCACCTGGGCACCTGGGCAGAAATTACTCGGAGGCCCAAGCGAAACATAGAGTTAGAGCCAAGACTTGGCGTACTCTCGGTGAATTATTGAAGGTGAAAATTTTTATCAATCTAAAACCTTTTTATCAATCAAATCAAAACCTTGGAACCTTTTATCAATCAATTATTCATACCGAGCCAAGAACCTTGGAATGACTGGGTGGACAAAAGAGGAAGGGAGACTTACTCCCGAGGTCTTTATCACATTGTAGTGCCTCCTTCCCCCCGGACCTAGATTTTATCCCACAACGGAATACGGAGTACGGGGTACGGAGTATGCTGTAACCGAGGGGCAGTTTTGTGCGCATCCATGTGGGTTGGGGTACTCCGTACAACATACGGAGTATATGAGAACCAACTCGGAAAGTGCTGATCCGTCCCTGGTGGCGTTCACTAGTAACTGTTACTGATACCATGAAATACCGGTAATACTAAACAAATTATTGTATTGTACGGAAATACAGATGTGGAGCCGCCGATCTTATCTGATCAAGGATTTTTATCAGATGGCCCGCAAATCCCCTGGATCCATGGACCTGAACTATTTGAATTCTTCGGTGCTCTGAGCGATCCGAGTACCATATCATAAAATATATTAAATCCCTCACACCAGGGAGCAATTTGGCTGGCCGACATCGGCTAAGCACAGGGGATTCCGAATAATTGTGTTCATATATCTGAGTTTGAGACATCCAGGGAACAAAAGAACCAGTAGTCCACTCTTGCAGGGAAGTGCATCCTGCCATGCGTCTTTCCTCCGCCTTTGCCGCCCTTTGTGGGCTCCAAGCTACCCTTACTGTGGCCGAGGACACCACTTGGCCCTGGCAAACCTATAAGTCCAGCCCTTACGAACCCCCGAGTCTCAAGATCTCGAAATTCGGCCCTACCAGCCCTGGATACCTCTTCTTCGATCAATCATGGGACGCGCATCAGTACAGCGTGTTTATTATGTCGGACAAGAATGAGCTTGTCTGGCAAAGCCCGCGCGGTGACCTGAAGGGTTTCCGAGTACAGAAGCTGGATGGGAAGCCTGTCCTGACATACTTCAACGGCCTTGGAGTACCAGAGCCCTTTGGTTGGGGATACGGTATTATTCAAGTTTTGGATGAGTCCTATCAAAGCATCTACAATGTTTCCGTGACAAACGACAACTACAAGTCTTTGGGCAGTATTGACAGCTCCTCTTTTGTGTCTTGGATTGACATGCACGAGAACACAATGACGCCTGATGGAACAATGCTGGTCACAGGCTACAATGTCACCCGGGCTGATCTCAGTTCTGTGGGAGGCCCCAAGGATGGCTGGATCGCTGACTCGCTCTTCTATGAGATCGACGTTAAGACCAACGAGATACTTTTCCGCTGGAGCGCTCTTGACCACATCGATCAGATCCCCTTGAAACACGTACAGCCTTTCTACCCGATTAAGGACTGGGGACGTAACAGCAGCTACCCCTATGGCTACTTCCACATCAACTCAGTGGACAAGTTCCAAGACGGAACGTACATCATTTCTTCTCGTTACTACTGTTCGCTGTTTAAGATCGCGAAGGATGGATCAGTAGACTGGACCCTACAGGTAATTTCAAGCTTCTCCAAGTGCGCCACATGCATGTCACCTATATTAATAGTATACAATAGGGTCAAACTGGCGGCGACTTCAATCTCAACGGAATCAAATTCAGCTACCAACACGACGCCCGCATCCACGACGAGACCGATGATGGATTCATGCTCAGCATTTTCGACAACGCCAACTCTGATGTCCAGAACGGAACTCATCACACTGAAGGCATACTGATGAACGTCAATCTAGTCACTCGCGGCGTTTCCCTTGTCCAGACTCTCCACGACCCACGCGATGAGATATTCTCGACTTCTCAAGGAAATACACAATTGCTGCCTGGAAACCACGCTGTAATGGGCTACGGATCAAATCCTAAAATCAAGGAGTACAATGCCAACGGGACTTGTGTCATGACTGCGCAGTTTGGACTCGATGCTGTCGTCGCAAGTTACCGTGCCTATCGCTCCCCCTGGGTCGGCGTCCCCAAGACTCTTCCCGATGTGTTCTCTTGCATTGAGCAGGGCCGCAACAAGACCGATGTTTATATGAGTTGGAACGGAGCCACTGAGCATAAAATGTGGAAGGTCTTCGGAGGCGCTAATGCCTCAGACCTGAGTCCGGTCGCTGCTGTACGGAAGACAGGGTTTGAGACCGTGGCGAGTATCAGAGGAAATCTTAGATATGTGCAAGTGGAAGCGCATGGCCTGGGGATCGAAAAGGGGGTTTCCAATGTCGTACCCGTAAAGGGTCAGTGTTAGGTATTATATAGGATTTCATTATGTTGTGATTTTAGTAAGAATAGACAAAGAGAGGGCTCGACTGTACTAATCTTAATAGAATACCACTTTTTGATTCTCAAAAAAAAAACCATCTTTTGTATATAGTACGTAGTCCAGGCTTACTTCGGTTGAAATCCCTACTCGACTATGCAGAAGTCCCCTAAACATTGAATTATTGTTTTGAGTGAGCCAAAGTGTAAAAAAAGATGATATACCCTTCGGGTATATATAGTAGACATTAATCGTATGAAAATAATCTGATTAGACAACATTATTACACACTGACTCCCACTAGCTCGAGCTTCATCTGTCGGCTTCGCACCTTTCCATCAACACCACATCAGCTTAGATCACGCGTCCCTTGACCTGTTTAACGTCCTTAATCTTGATATCTCTCCACATACCAGCACAACCCCAGGCAACTACCAGCATACAAACACTGGTAATCAGCATATAACGCTGCGCATCTCCATAGGCGTGAGCAATAGCATTCCGAGCCGGGCTTCCCCATTCATACGACAGCTGGGCGGTGATATCCGAATAAACCTTTGCCACACTCACCTCTGTCGGCACGTATTTAGCCAGCGCCTTGGGGAACTCGCTGGTCCAGATAGCGGCCGATACAGTTGACCCAATAGCACTGCCAATACTACCAAACAGGTTCAGCATGGCAAGGATAACAGCGATGTGCTGGTGATCCGAAGGCGCCATCATAGCAAGTTCGCCACAGATAACAGTGGTTCCACCAGCGAAGGCAACGAAGATTTGAGTCATGCAGATATATCCAATACCCGCATCGGGCTGACGGAACTTTATCATCAGCCCAACGCCCAGGATCATAAGCGGGAAGGAGAAGTAAACGGCCAGCCATTTAAAGCGACCGGTCCAGCGGATCAGGAAACCGACCAGCAGACAAAAGAGGCAGGATCCCACTCTGTAGATGGCTTGGACATAGCTGGCTTCGGTGACATCCAGACCCCAGACGACCTGGAGCATGGATCCGAAATAACTACCCCAGACCGCTGAGTTGAAAAACTCGAAGATGAACATCAACCCACCGAAGAATACGGTTCGGTCCATCAATAGATTGAACGGGATGAAGGTCACTGGGGCCCAGAATCGCTCGTAGAGAGCGAAAGCGATGAGCAAAAGGCCTCCAAGAATGATCATGCAAATTATCATCGCCGAGCGCCATTGATCCTTTTGGTATGACCAGAGACTGAATGGAAGAAGGAACAGGGCCATTCCGCCCGCCAGAAGTATGATTCCAATCAAGTCCACCTCGATACAGTATTGCTTGATTGTAGATAAGGTGAGAGGACCACGGCTGGGTGCGAGCAGGCCCATCTTCTTGGCCTTGTGCTGATTCCAGAAGAACAGAAGACACAGAGGAGCCACGACAACCGGAACAACGATGGTGAAAATTCCGAATCCCCATCGCCAGCCAGGGCCTCCGAGGACACTCTGGGCAATTGGTCCTCCGATCCAGGTGGTGATGATGTATGGCGAGGTTGCATATGACAACATGAGGGCTCGGTTCTTCAACGAAGAGGTGTCCGAAATGAAAACTGTCAAACAATAGCTGACTCCTTGGGATCTAGAATTCGTCACAAATTAGCCAAGCTGTTGGGAAGATATTTGGCAAGGCTATGGATATCATACCCCACGGACGAAAAAACCTGCGCGGCCGCGTATGTCTGAACATTGTTGCAGCCCGCCATCATGATGAAACCCACAACCCAAATGAGCAACATCAAAGACATACCCTGAGGCCGGCCCCACGAGTCCAAGATCTTTGCCAAGGGAATTTTACTCAAGCCTCCAATTATATTGGCCATGATACTCGTGGCAGCCGTCAAAGAGTGAAGCTGGAACGCACTGGTCACGTAGGGGTTTAGAGAACGGATGACGACCTCCTGGATGGAGGTGATAAAGTAAATGAACCAAATGCTTCACAGGAGAACGGTCAGTATTGGAGTAGATATAAACGTTGTATCATGAAGAGATTCTCACATCACATATGCCAGGATCATATGAGATTTAGTCCACACGGCGGCGGTGGCCTGGACTCCCTTCACACCAGCCTGAGCCTCTTGATCGAGGGACTCTTGGTCTGAATTGTCATTACCTGCATACGCCGGTGGCTGAGATGTCTCTGGCTCTTTCTCAGTAGGATAGGTAACATCAGCAGCCGTCGCCTGAGCGATCTGCGTCTCCTTCGATGCCATGGCGAGAGACTCTATGCTTGGAAGCTTGGCTAAAAAGTGCCGATCAGTGAGCTTATATACCCTAATATATATCAGGTATGCATTATCCGATATCGGTAACAAGGAAGATTCTGCACCAATGAGTACATTGTCTCAAGGAAAGTGTCGGGTAACGTGCTCGTAAGGAATAATTTCCATTGCCAGGGATATTAGTTTCGGGGCCGGCCTCCTTGGCGTACATAACCGTTGATAATATGGATCCATCAGCCTTGCTATGGAGCTTCCTGGTCCAATAACTTTGGTCCTGGGGCTCGGCTGCACTCATGCCACTTCGGTTCGTTTAGATCAGACCATCCTAAGATCTTTTTTTTGGACTTTTTATCATTCAGAAGACAGTTTCGGCGAACAATGCCTGGACGGTGGCGTTTTCCTTCTCTTAGGCTGTTTATGGTTTTAGTGGTATTTTTGGTCGGATTCTTTTTTTACGGTATTTAAAAAAGGACTCGGGGCTCCAAAAATTACCTGTATTTGATATTTACAGCGTTCTCCGCGGCATTTTTGTTTTCTCTCTCCGTTATTAGTTATATGCCAAAGGTTCTCTTAAAAGATTCCGCGTTTTCCGCCTCATGGCTACATATATACGGTGCAAGCTGTTTAGCTGTTTTTCTTGTCAGGTGATATTTTGGCTGGCGTCGCTTTTACAACCCTACAGCCCTAAGGAGTAGTGTACTAAGCTAACAAGTAGTTGTTTGGGTTGATTCAACACCCCACAGTTGTCTCACTCTCATGAAAGTCAGGTAGCATGATGCCTTTATGTTCCTTTCCCATAGTAAACCCAAGTTTACGTTCGATCATGAGCTCTACCTCAATTCATGCTTTCCATATACTCCAAACACTAGGTACCTCTATCCCCCTAACGCATTTCTTTTTGCAAGAACGAAATCGGGTGGAGGGTTCAAGTCCTTGATCTGTTACCCACACGGATGAACTTCGGCTCAACTTCAATGCTTGGAGATGGCTTGAATTCCAATACTACCTAGGTAGATTCCGAGGACTTTCCTAAGAGCTACCATCCCATCCGGCGCTTATTATCTCCTCACAATTGAAGCTTTAAACTGTTCCCAGGCATCGAAAACCAGTGTCGGATGATATGTCATATAAACCGAAAGGTGAGTCTCAACGACTTTCGATAGTCCGAAGTGAGCTTTCCCAAGTGTACGCAATGTCCGATCATGTCGCTTGTGTCACCACTTAGCTTCCTCAGAAACTCGACCTTCAGAAACTCGACCTGAGTCAGCCCTTTACACCTGGCCGATTTTATAACGAAATCACAGTTGTCCATCTCAAACATTTCTTTGTACAATTATGTGGCATTTATTAAGCTGAAGTCCCATTTCAAATATGGTATCATCGGTAGACAGTATCGGAAACATTCAGATTCTGAGAATTTTCCCGGCGGGAACAACGTAAATATGATTTCAGAAAGCTTTACTTTAATCCCAGGACTAAGGGAAGCCATATTGGCACATGAAAGAAGTACGAAAAGAAAATGTGAAAGAAATAGAAAGACAAGTTCCTTATATATATGCCTGCCGAAGGTGATGAACTCATGTAATGTATAGCAATCTTAAATCCCAACCAGGATAAGATCTATATCAAAAAGTGCATTCCCTAACAAGTAGTACTTACATATCAGGAAGTGATCTGGAAAGTGCCAGAAATCCCAAGTCAGCCGAAATTGAATACGAGATATCCAACAAGACATCTGCCTTTCTGGGAAGATAACATAGTTAACTAACTGCTATCTCCAGTACCTGCACACCAGAGCCTGACCTCTCAGTACGGTCCCAAAAACCAGGCACTTATTTCCAAGACTCAAATGATTGTCGAACATTTATAGCCTAGAACCTAGCTTCTGTAACTACTTAAGATCCATTTTCCATCATTCGCCAAGCCTCTCTCTTTATGACACCATATCGTCGACCTTAACTAGGCGCCTCTTTACATGACACGGCAACCGGCCATACGACCACCCACGCATAGAGCTTTGACACTGGTTACGCATCAGCAAACAACGTACCGGTTTTTTCCCTTTCACGACGGCCACTAGCTCTCAATCTCCCTTTAACGTACACTATCTCGGCGCCTTTCATCAACCCACTCACAAAGTCCGCTAGCCATGCGGTCAACTTTCTTTCCTCGCATGCAACATGAGCATCCCCGCCATTCAAGCTCCGTTTTTATACACGGTGAACATGTGTTTCGGCAGTAGCAGCTTCGCAGAGCATAAGCTCCAGAGCTCATCCAATTCTCCCCAGCGAATATAACTTCACCTTGTGGTCCACTGCATTAAACTGCGTTCTGACACCCGGGATCCTCGCCTTTCCGAGATCCTCACTGGCACTCAGGCACAGCCAGCTCCAGGCTCAGCCAGCTCCCTTGAACCCTTCTCAAAAGTCTCGCCACGTTCTCTCGGAACTTCACGCCACAGTTCACCAAACCTATATTAGCAACGCTCCTAGCCCCTACGTCGCGTATCAGAGCCTTCACAAAACCTTTGCGGTACACACGTACAACACCGGCAAGTGGGTCGCCAAGGCACCAAGGCATAAAGCTCACGTGTTTAGGGCCCAGTCTCAATTTTCAACCAATCAGAAGCCAGATAATCAAATTTGAGATTTGAAGATTTCCAAAAGCGGCTCTGCCACTTTTGATTTGCTTCTAGTGAACTCAAACCTCAATCAGATACTCAATGGCCGGCGACATTGAAGAGAGTCGAGAGAAACACAGCCATGGCACGTCACACCAACTGCCGGATTTGCAGCGAAGGCTCAAAAGCCGACATCTACAGATGATCGCAATGGGTAAGAACCGCGAGCTATACACATTCTTGTTCATATTCATATTCATATTCTTATTCTTATCTTTTTTATAGGAGGTGCCATAGGTACAGGTCTGTTCATCGGTAGTGGGAGTGCCATTGCTACCGCAGGCCCAGTCGGCGCCCTGATTGCATTCACCTTTATTGGATCAATCGTGTATTCAGTCATGATAGCGTTGGGTGAGGTAGCCACCTACCTACCGATCGCAGGAGCCTTTGCTACATATGCGACGCGTCTAGTTGATCCTAGTCTAGGCTTTGCAATGGGCTGGATCTACTGGTTTTCATGGGCCTCGACATTTGCCCTGGAACTGACTGCCACTGGCCTGATCATTCAATATTGGGATGACGCGATCCCAATGGCGATATTCATTGCTGTGTTCTGGGTTGTTATCATAATCTTGAACATGTTCCCTGTCAGCTGCTACGGTGAAGTCGAATTCTGGCTTTCTAGTATCAAAATCGTCACCGTTGTCGGGTTTATGATCTTCGCTATTTGCATCAATGCTGGCGTGGGCAGGGAGGGTTATCTGGGATTCAGGTACTGGGTGCATCCAGGCCCATTCCGCGCTTATCTGATTGAGGGTTCTGGACAAGACGCTCTGGCTAAATTCGTCGGGTTTTGGGCCATTCTGATCAAAGCCGGGTTTTCATACCAAGGTACCGAGCTGGTCGGTATTGCAGCGGGTGAAACGGAAAATCCTCGCAAGAACATCCCCTCTGCAATTCGGAAAACCTTCTTTCGGATCGTGTTTTTCTTTGTCTTTACGATTTTCTTCGTCGGCATCGTCGTGCCATCTGACGATAAACGTCTCACCTCCGATGACAGCGGTACAAATGCGGATGCGTCCCCCTTCGTCATTGCTGCGAAACGCGCCGGTGTCAACGTCCTACCCAGTATCATCAACGCAGTCCTGCTTACCGTGGTCCTTTCCGCTGCCAATTCAAACGTCTACAGCGGGAGTCGGATCCTAGTCGGTTTGGCTCATGAGGGTTTCGCTCCTCGGTTTTTCTTGAAGACAACCAAACACGGCGTGCCTTATGCAAGTGTTGGGTTTACAGCTCTCTTTGGCCTGTTGGGCTTCCTTAATGTCTCAAATGCCGGAGCTACGGTCTTCAACTGGTTAATGCAGATTGCTGGCTTGGCAGGCTTTATTACCTGGGCATCTCTGAATATATGCCATCTCGCATTTATGAAAGCCTTGGCTGCGCAAGGGATTTCGCGCGACACTCTTCCATATAAGGCTCTGTGGCAGCCCTTTTCCTCATGGTACGGCTTGTTCTTCAACATGCTTATCATCATTACTCAGGGGTTCACTGCTTTCATTCCGAAGTTCAGTGTTACGGATTTCTTCATCAACTACCTCAGTCTCATACTGTTTGCGGTGTTATACATTGGTCATAAGGTTGCTTTCCGGCCTGGATTTGTGAAGCCTGAACAGGCAGACATTGACACGGGACGATTTGAGGAATGAGTGAGAAGTGACTACACTGTGAAAATAGATGTATTTTAATTTATATTGATCTAGGGACTGTATAAAATTGAGAATGGGATGTTATAGTAATATGAATTTATATCCAATACCTATATTAATAGTTGGAACGATAGTACTTATAATACGAAAGGGAAAGAAATGATAATCTGTCATGGATAACCTAGTGGAAGGCTCACCGCCATGCCGATTACCTTGCTTCGGTCGCAAGGCCAGCAGGAAAGGTGCCTGGTACGAATCCCGGGGTTGGCATTTTCACTCGTGCGAGTAATCCACGACGCTGGAGGCCACTAAGCAATGGAAATGACCCTTGAGGGAAGCAATTCTGCAGAGACATTTCCACCCCGGAATGGCGTCGCCAGATAACACCGTCCTGTTACAGGGAAGTTGGCAATTTGGTGAGACGACTACTATTTTTTTTTTTTTTCTTATTCATTTATATTATTTACTTGAGCTATTATTTTATCTCAATATTGCCATGCCGCATTTTGACATATATAAATTCTCAATTGAACAACGATAGCATAAAAATGTACAAAAGCATAACAAATCAGTGTCCACACATAAGAAAAAAGAAAAAGATCAAGGTGTCCCCATATGAGTCTCATGCGATGCAGCCACAGTATTCTGCGTTTGCTCCAAGACAWCAGCATAGAATTTCCCTTCTTCAGAGATATCACGGTAAGGACCAGCAGAGACAACAGCCCTAGAATTCAAATTAGTACATGTCACACTCAAATGATATCAAATATCAACAAAATGCAACAAAAGAAATTGAGAAAGAAACAAAACACATACCACCCCTTATACTTCGGCTGATTAAAGATATCCGTAAATACCCTCAGCACCCGCAACGGCAACTCCAGAATAGAAGGCAACTCAGGCCCATCACCACAAATAGGTAACCCCAGCTTGTTGACGGGCATGTAGACAGTCTCTGCGACGTTCTGCGGGTTGCGCGCCTCCTGGAAGATGAGGAGACGGCGCGAGGCGGGCGACGCCGGTGCGCTTGCTGGTGGTCTGGTGTTTGCGCTCACGCTCATGCTCATCGCGGAGGATTTCTGAGTGTGCAGAGTGCGCAATAGGTTTTTGCGAAGGTCCGTGTTGGAATTTTCTTTTCTTGGGCTTGGTGTTTGGGTGGATGGATTGTTCAGTTTGGCTGTTCCTTTTTTTTTTTTTGTTGTTGTTGTTTTTCTTTCTCCCACTTGGAGTTTTGGTTTTGCTGTTTCTCTAGCTTCGATGCTTAAGAGATAGAATGTTTTCGTCTGGATTTATTAGTATGGTCCTTTTTTATGTAGTTCAAGCGCTTACTATTTGTTGACAGTGGCGTGTATGGAGGGCGCGACAGGCTCTGCTTATCGTTGGGTGATCAGTGTCCCGATTAGGAGATCGCGGGGCAGAAAGGGGGGTGACTTTGGAGATGGATGTATACTGTAGGATGAACAGAGATGAAAGAAGAGAGTTGAGTGATAAGAGATGAGAATTCAGTCTGTTCTTTTTTAAAGGGGGAAATAAGCCAACAGAAGAGGGGACTTAACACGAAATATGATGATTGTTGGTTGGACCTACACCCAAAAAAAAAAAAAAAAAAAAAAAAAAAAAAAAAAAAAAAACCACTGGGTATCATGATAATATGGCCGAAGAGAAACAAGTAAAAGAAACAAAAGAACGTCAACCTCGCTCAAATAAGGGATAAATCATGGTATATGGCATAATCCACTATGCAGCGATGAAATGAGAAAAGATAGCAAGATCAAATCAAGCATCAAGCTCTCCCTCCAGCACTCTCCGCGCCGCATCCAGACGACGCCGCAGCACACGCGCAGCTTTCACATCTGGATCCGGAGAGGTCGTGATGGCCTGAAGATCCTTACAAACGTTACCCAGACTGGCAAACAGTGCTTCCAACATCTGTGTGTCATCATCGTTGATGCCACCGACACTGGGGGTGCTGGATGCCGCACGCACGGTCGAGACGAGGGACGAAACAAGGGAGGTTGGAGTTGCGGAACCGGCTGTAACTGAGGACGAGCGGCCAGTAAGTTTCTGAGGGGAAAGGTTGTTCGGGTCCACTTGGTTGGTGTCGCTTTCGTGTCGTGGTCCGCGGGGTGTTTCGGAGCGATCACCTTCAGCCTCAAGCTCTTGGATTGGACTTGGTTGGTGGCTGTGGCTGTGCGGGTAACCATGAGCATGTGACTGGGAATGGCTATGTCCATGTCGCAACTCTGTCCGAGGATTAGTGTCGGAAACGCCAGGGGAAATGGATCGCGGGAACGCACCATGGTTGAACCGTCGGTCCCAGTACATCACGCTGTCAATGTCGTCCTCGTCGTCGGGACGCTCGCCTTCGGTTGCGGTTGCGAAGGTTGCCACTGTCGAGTCGGACATGTTGCTGTTGGTACGGGAGTGTCGCGCTGTATATGTGGGCCGCGTTGTCTCGACTGATCCGTTCGAGCTGTTGCTCACCCGACGGAGTTGCTGGGTGTAGTTGCCCAGTGCGCTATGCAAGATGAAATGCTCATAGTCGAACGCATCCTCGCGCATCTCGTGGGGAGTCGCATCTGTGTGCGATGGCACGTCAGGGAACGCTTCCATGTCGTTCTCGAAGTCATCGTCAAGCGGTTCGCGTAAGATCTCATTCAGAGCTTCGCGGTCAATGTCCTCATCGAAATCACCTTCTTCAGCATCTTCGTACATGGTCTCGGCAACAGATTGGTCATCGGCATAGTCCGCAGGCCCATTGCCTTGCCAATTCCCGGCGTGGTTGAATTTATTCCCAGTGGCATGCTCATCTGATCTGCGTCGATCTTCCGCTGCATCATTGGAGGCACTCCGGATGTTTCCAGAGCTGGCGTCACGTCGAGGGTTGGAGCCACGACTGCCTTGGTCATCTCTGAGATCCAGCGCATTCGCATACCAGTGATCGGCGGCCGTCAATGGGCTGGGCGTTCGCAAGCTTTGCAAGCTGCGTCGGCGAAGATTATCCTCCTGATTCTTCACCTTGAGAGAAGAGATCTTGATGTGAAGCCCCTTCATCTGATACTGGAGGTCCCGCACCTGCAATTGCGACTGCGCACGACTAGGGGGACCAAAGGAGCTGTAGATTGGACTGAACCCCTCCGGGCTGGATTTCGATTCCTCCTCGGAATTGCCCAAGCCTTGTGGCGAGTCCGACGAACTGCCTCCGGCAGAAACAGGTGACTGCGCGGCCTGGTCATATTGCTCCTGCTCATGCGCATGTCTCGGAGGCTGCATAGAAGAAACTGATGACCGGTGCGTCAGGTAAGCCCTCGTAGGTGCATAGTGGAACGACCGATCATCCCTATGAAGACTGGACGAAGTGCTCGCGCCCATCGCACTGGCAGAGCGCGAGATGCGCTTATCATTCGAGAAGCCCGAATCAGACGGAAAATTCGTCTCAGAGTGCACTCTCGAATGACGATTATTCGTGGTATCTTGCGACGCAATAAGCGACTGCCGTCGAAGCGAAGAGTTCTTAGGATCCGTGCGTGAAATCGACTGATACAGTCCACCCACAGGCTGGTGCATACCCATCGGCTGGATATAGCTGGAATTCGAAGGCGAGGGCGAGGCGGTCGTGCGCGGCGTCGTCGACCGAGCTCGAGTGAGATTGTTTTCCATAAGCTGAGAAACAAAACACGTTAGTATACGCCCTAGCCAACCTGCGGCGCGCAGGACATCAACATACATTTAACCGTTTCTTCGCATTCTCCAGAATCCTCTCCGCTTCGCTACTCAGTATCGCCGAGGAAAACTCCTCCCCGGGCCCCTTGCCCTCTGCAGCTGCGGACGCCACGGCGCTACTAGCTGGCACAGAAGAATCCCCAGTTCCAACAACCGCGGTAGCTTGCGCTCTCGCGACCTCGGGGTGGACGGGGGATTCGTCGCGTCCGTTATGCGCCACGGATGCATCTCTAGAAGCGGAAGCGCGTCTGCTCCCCGCACTGATGGTGGAATTGGAGCTACTCCACGCAGCATTATCCTTGTTCTGATCGTCGCGCCCATGCAGTAGCGGTGAGCTGGCCAGCTCATGTTCGTCCGAATCGCCGAATCCCTCCGATCTGTCTGGCGAGAGCTCCTCGCCAATATCCGAGAGACGGCGGCTGACATTCACGTCGTCGTGTGTCCAGGCATGGCGGGAAAATTTTTTCTTCTGTCTGGGTGCTGACATGGAAGCATTGTCTGATTGGCGGGAATTGAGATGCGACAAGTAGGCAATTCGCGGTGGGGAGGGAGTTTGGGATTCGCGTTCGCCTTCGTACGGCAGGATCATGTCGGGGTCCGTTAGAGTGAGTGAGGGCATGTTTTCTCTCTCTCTCTCTCTCTCTCTCTCTCTCTCTCTCTCTCTCTCAGGCCCTGGGGCCTGGGGGTTTTCCGTTGCAGAATGGGTAGAAGGAGAGAGAAAGGGTTGAAGTCGCAGAATCAACGTGGACGGGTTGGGTACCGTTACAGTTAGTTTCTCCCCTTAGACAGTTTAGCGTGCCCTGATCATTGCCTTATTAGGATCTGTGGATGTGAAGATATTCCCAATTTGTTATCTCTTACTCTAAACAGAGTAAATATGTAACTAGGCATCGACTACCCTTGCAATTGTCAATGGTAGTTTTAAGTATGAGGTATGAAATAGTAGTAGATAGATCAGATCAATTATTCTACTACACAGAGTACACCTCGAGAACAATAAGCTTTCTATAATAATAAGATTACAAAGGTAGTCTATGCTCGACTCCGTAATTTCTTTCTTTAATTGGGATTGTCTCATGCCAACCCTTCGAGTTAATACGAATAGTCAGAAAGCAATGGGCTCTTGAATGTGATGTATACCTATGCACACTCCATAAAAGATGCATTATTGCAGTAAAGATATGACCTAAACATTCTTTATTGACTTAATATAGTTACAGCTGAATATTTCCGAGGTTTCTTTGTTATAGTTAAAAACAACAATCGACGAACCCCTGAGATCACCCGTGTGAGTATGAGTTCCACATCTGTGGAGAATGTAATTTCAGGAACATCTCAACGTTCATTCGAGGGGAAAAGAGAAGAAAAACGGAGAAAAATATAGAGAAAAAAAAAGAAATGCTTTTTTGTATACAACGTAATTACACATGCTATAATCCCGTAGAAACGCTTACATCTAGATCTTCGAAAGCAACAGTTTCGCACCACTGCTAGTCGGGGTGGGCTTCTTCTGTCCATCCTTCTCCACGACGGACGCCGAGGCCTGCTCCAGCGCCTTCTTGTTCTTCTTCAGGGTCTTGAGCAGCTCGCTCTTCTTCTCAAAGTCCTCCGACTCAGCCAGCGCGACAATCACGAAGGGGTTAGCCCCCGTCGCCCAGTCCACGACCTCATCCTTGATCTGCTCGTACAGCGCAGCGTGGAAGTTCAACGCAGGCTCCACCTTCTCAATGGACTTGGTGGCCGGGTTGAATCGTCCACCCTGCACAAGCGACTTGAGAAGACGTCCCGCGTGTGCGGTGTCGCGGGCTTCAATGTGCGACTTGGCGGCCTCAGCCACGGCCGCGAGAGCGGCGGTCTTGTCGCCGTCGGCTGCGAAGAGCACCTCGGCGAGGAACTGACAACCGAAGGTCGTCTCGAGGAGGGTAGAGGCGCGGGCAGCGATGAATTCGAGCAGTGTCGGCGACGCAGTCTTGACAAGTTCCTGGCGGCGTATGGCCGGGTCCTTCTTGGAGGTTTCTTTGCGGACCTCGCGGACTTCTTCAAGGACCGGGTTGTCGACCTCCGGGAGGAGCCACTTGACGCGTTCGCCAACGAAGGGGTATAGCACGGCGATACGTGCGGTCAAGTCGTTGACCTGGTAGCAGAGCTCCTCGTTGCGGGCCTCGTCACCGTCGTTCTGGTTCAAAAGCTCGGGGAAGAAGGACTTGGCGCAGAGTTTTGTGTCATCAACAACCTCGTACGCGGCAAGGATAACCTGGTGACCGTAGATGTCGCCGGCCATAGCCTTGACGGTGTCGCGGAAGAATCGTAGAAGCAGCTTTCGGTCTTTAGCGTTGGAGTATGCGAGGGAAAGACACATCAAGCGGGAGCCGGACTTGGTGAAAGCCAAGTTCTTGACCAAGTCACCTTCTTCATCACCCTTGAGCAGCTCGATAAACTCGCTCGCTTCGTTGCTGCCAGGTTTTGTGCAGAGGAAATATTGCAACATAGCATCGTGAAGCATGGTGAAACCGGTGCTCTTCTTCTGCACCAACAGGTTAATCAGCTCGCGCAAGTAGTTCATGATCGGCCCACGCTTCTCGGGGTGGGCTTCGATGATCTTAGGGAGATCGGAAGTGGTGTCATTTTCATCTTGGAAAATGACAAACTCAGGACCGTACCACTCGCGGAGGAGTCTGTCCTTCTGTGCCTTGGTTGCAACTGTACGGTAGATGTCGTCAAGGATCCATGAGCCCTCGGGATGGCGGATGAGACGTCTGACATGGCCGTAGAACTCTGGAATAATCAAATCGCGGGTCTCGTCGTCTCCGTGGACAATCAACTTTCCAACCAAGAACTTAGCGTATCGACTTTGCGCCAGCTCCTTGTAAGTACCCTTCAACTCATGCGCGATCAGTTTGCGCTGCTCGAGGTTTCCGTACTTGAGAGCAGTCTGAATAACGCGCACCGAGTCGTGCTTGAACACGAAATCACGGACGCGGTTAGTGATGATCTCAAACAGTTCCTTGACGAGCTTCTTTCTCTGTTCCAGAGGCACATGGGACTTGCGGCGCAACTGCTCCCACAACTTCTTGGAGCGGGCGACGGTATCGGCATTCGGCTTCGCGGCTTTGCGCTCCTGCTGGAGTGCTTTTTGCTTGATGTGGGATTCGCGAGAATTGTTGTCTAAAGGCGCAATAACGATTAGATGGGGCACTGTCAAGGAGGCAGAACTGAAACTTACTGTTGGGATTGGCCTTCTTTGCGGCCTCTTTTTGGTCTTCGTCATCCACATCGGACTTCTTGTCTGACATAGGCTTCTCCTCCTCATCGCTCACATCGTGCATCTCTTCATCGTCTGAAAGGGCGTCAAGGGCATCAATATCTTCGTCCGAGACATCGTCAATGTCGAAGTCATCGTCGTCCTCGGATTCTTCCTTCTGGGTCTTCTTCGAGGGCTTCTTGTCGCCCTTGCTGGATTTGGAATCCTTCTTAGAGTCCTTCTTAGACGAAGAGCTCGACTTCACGGACTTGGACTTCGATGCGGAGACTTCCTTAGTCTTGCTCCGCTTACCATTGCGCTCCTCGCTGCCGTCAACAGCACGCTTCAATCCAGCCATTATGAAGGATAATTTCTGTAGGCTGTAGGGTATCTCCGGATTGACAAAAAAAGTAATAAAACTGGGGTCTTTGCGAGCGGAGACTGCTCGATGTCCTGGTGGATAATTTTTTTGGGATCGCAGGCGGAGGAAGTTTTTTTGCCGTCTGTTTGCACAGTTTGCATTGATAAGATATAACATAGCCCTGAGATGGATTGTGGCTTCCGGCGGGCTTAGCAACGTATTAAAATGAATATTCGCTATTGAATTCTTACATATAATAAGACTGACTGATATATGGAGATTCAAGGGCAGGTTGCCATGGAAGTTCTATGAGAATAAAATGTAGGTCATTGTCTGAACGAAGCACAGATAGTCCGAGTCGCAACTCAATGGCAACAGATGTACAATATGCTAATAAGCGACATGGGTCGCCTAGACTCTGCAGAGACAAGATGACTCCTAGTGTCATCGACCAAGTCCCATGGTATATTACTCCTTGAACAAGTGTGGCTTATATCACCCGAAACAAACCCGAAACGCCGCAGAGAGAATCACAACGCATTAAACATATCTCATCACTCATTGCTTCATGTCTCGTCAGTGGGCGCAGGTGCAGAGGGGGCTACTTTCACAGATGCCAGTTCTGATCCGCCGCCACTCTGGCCGCGCTTCCGGCCGGGAATATGGAAGCCAAAGGACGAGGTCGACGACTTGGGCCCGGACGTTTGCGCATCGTTACCAGAGTCACCAAATCTGGAGAGGAAACCCTTCTTCTTAGGTTTCGCCTCGTCATTCAATCCTACTTCTTCGAAGGTTTCCTCCTCCATGATTTCAGACTTAGTGAGGCTATTGGAGTGAGTGCCCGACGGGGTTAACCGGGAGAATCGCGAGTCAAGGGAAGTGCGAGACGGAGCAGCATCGGGATGGATGATGGGTGAGCGGGCGGATATATCCTAAGTTGAAGGTTTAGTGTCAGTTGGGTTTACGCGGATCGGCTCGGGTTCGCGGGGCATACAAATGATCGGCGATAAGAGTCAAAGGACTCGCGAGAGATGGAGAAAGGCTCATTATCGTCGACTAGATCTCGATGGTTGACGGATTTGCTGGAGCCCGGGTACCGGCGCCAGAAGCTCGGTCGCTCTGGGGGAGAAGGCTGTCGCAGTAATTAGCAGGTGTATCACATTTTCCCGATCACACCCAGCCTATACCGGAAGATAGACACCGCTGTCGTTGACCACTGGGGACCGAGGTTAGTACTACAAGAGAGGAAGTCGCCGCAGCAGTCACAACAGTCGCAGTGCGGGGATTCGAACATACCACTCAATTTGTACTCGGTGGGTTCATCCTGGCTATTGCGGATCGGTATGGGCGCAGGACCTTGATTGGGAGACAGATAGTTGTCATCCAAGGCAGGGGTATCCCCATTGGGTTGGGACTTTCGTCCTAGAAAGTTGCGAAATGGAGGCATGGTTGAGGAAGTCAAGTTCTGGGGATTCCGAGGATTTCCCCTGTGAAAAGGGTCCCTGTGCCCCATCATCCGATCCTTGAGCCTACGTCATCCAAGAATAAAATAATGAAGTCAAAAGAATCAGCAATACTAGAATGTAATATAGAATAGAATAGGGTGAAATATAATATAAGATATATATTATCTGCCCTGACCCAGTGACTTATATGTCTAACCTCCAGGAACCGATATACTACATACTACATCGATCTATATAAAACCGTGTGAGACACACTACAACTACTATAAGGATAAAATAACATTTACTTCATACATTCAAGCCTAATGAATAAAGCTTTAAAGCTACAGACATCTGAAAAGGGAAAAAACACACCCTTCAACTCCCACGAACACCCAATTAGAAAGATCAGAACATTCCACATCCACGCATGGATTCCGATATTTTCTATCGCAGTTCGCTCGAAATAGACCCACCTGCAAACAAACTCCATAAGCAAATCAGACCCAAGACCAGCCTCAATTGAGAAGCCAAATCGAGGCTTGGACTGATGCCATGCATTTCGCTATCGCTTTCGTAATGGCAAGTTTCACCAGCAATTGACCTACACTGACAACGCGAAGGACGAAAAAAGGTGACTCGGACATTTTGTTGTTGGTTCCTTTTTTTTCCCGAAGTTTTGTTCTTTCCGAAATTTTTTTTTCGTGATTTTTTCTTTTCCTTTCTTTTGATGTTGTTGTCAGAAGCTAAGTGGCATTGTTGGGCTCAAGGAGACTGGCACTGTGGTGGCAATCCAGGGAGCGGGAGTCGGATGGGTCGAAGACGGCGTTCTTGCGCTCTTCGATGAAGTAGGCTGTGTAGAACAGGAATGTTAGTCAGAGAACTTTATATATGTGCAAAAGAATGATACAATGGGATGTGACATACGGGTAATTTGAATCATATCGAACCAGCGGACGGCGTGCTCGTCGCTACCGTCGACTGCCTTCAGGATACCATTGTCCGGGCGGAAAGTGGCCTTCGGAGGAATGTGGCGCATGCGCAAAAGCATCTCCAGGATATCGGCGAAGCGGTCGGACTGGTTGAAGTAATAGGGAGGACGCTTGTCGAGGGGCCACTGGATGGATTGTTAGTGTGAGATCATCATGAAAGAGTAGACAACCACTTACACGCTGAGAAAAGTTCTCGTTGTCCCATGAACGGAACAGCCAGCAGGTGCGCTCGACGCAGTTCAGGAGGATAATAGCTACAATGAAAGTATCAAACCAGCCGCATTTCTGGCGCTGGAGGAGACGACGTTCCAGATCATTGATGACAAACTTGCTCAGCTGCGAGGCACGCTTCTCCATAGCGGCGCGCAACTGACTGCAGAGAAGTCCGTACGATTCTGGGTCAGAGACCTCCTCAATGGGTAGACGACCCTCATCCGATGGCTGAGAAAGAGAGTGCAACGAATTCGGAGGCAAAGTAGGGTTGTAGTAAGTTTTCCAGGTGAGTTCTGTGTCGACGAGAATATGGGTCGCGACCCACAGCTCCAAAACACGTTCCAGAAGGATATCCTGTATCTATGTTAATGTACGTCTTCACATTCAATGTTAAATGACATACCTTCTTTCCCTGGTTGAGTTCAGCAGCGAGCAGCAAAGTGGGCTTCATGAAAGGCGAGGTCTCTCGCTCGTAGAAGTAAGAAGCGTTCTTCTTGATGTACATTTCCAACTTGCTTGGGATGTCATCCGAGTCCGCGTCCAGGAGGTAGACTTCTTGCGAGGGGCCAGCGAATTGGTCATCTCCAAGGGCTTGCAACTGGGGGTCAAGTGCAGACACTGAAGTGCGGTGACCCTGCAGTCCACTGAAAGTCATGAAAGAATTGCTCTCCTCGAAATGAGTAACTTCAATGCGACCGGAGTAGTGTTCAAACTTAATTTGGTTTTTGATACTGTTAGTATCATGGTAGGCAAGTGTAGAGTTGAGATCTAGAGTCCTAGTCAGTATATACTCGAAAACAGCAAAACACGGACAACTTACTCGCATTGTAGAGCTCAAACTCATCGGAAAGGCGGGTGCGTAGACACGGGTGCTTCCATAGGCGAGCACTCTCCACGCTAGCGCAAGTTGTGCAAGGGGTATCGCCAGAGCACTACCCACGTTGTCAGTGATGTTCACCCATCTCACATATCCGCATATGCAGAAATACTTACAGGCTTCTTTAGCATTCGGCAACGAAGGCATGCACCCTTCTTCCGCACGTCTTGAACTTCACGGCGTCGCTCTGCAGTGAAACGGCCCCGCACCTTGGGCTTCATGGGCTTGGTTGAGTTACCGAACTCGTTCACAAACCCCTTTGCCTGTGTATTTGGGTTCATCGCAATAGGGCGGGGGTAAGATGCTGCACGCTGGGTAGCAGCAGTCAACGAGGGATCATGTTCTTGCAGGCTGTCGAAAAGAAGTTGCTCATGTGTGGACAGCTGCTGATTCCACTGGCTCAGCTTCATATCAGAGTCACTGTCAATTGACATTCCTTGAGGAACCATCTCATTGGCGGAGGCTGCGATCATCGACAGTTGTGACTGGCGCGCATTAGACGTAGATTCAGGCGACATGGACGCATCACCGAGGGGCGGGGACATGGACGCAGTGTGCTCGCCCGGAGTGTGGCTTGGTAGGGCAGGAATACTAGGAGCGTTGGATGATTGGGGAGTCCCTGCAGATTGTTAGTTGTCTAAGTGTGTAACAGTGAACAAGAGGAAAACATACCCTCGGCATTCGCCGTACCCTCGATCTTGGAGTCAGGCCCTTGCGAATGTCCCTGGAATCCCTCTGCTTCAAGCGCAGGGTCAACAATCACGGTCTTGCCTCCAGCTGTCACAGACTGAGTGTAACCAGGTCCACGCTTGGTCACGTCCGAGGCGCCCACTTGTCGCGAGGCTTCAGCCAACACGTTGAGACCGTCGAAGTTCTGTCGGTTGGGAAATCCACCATCGGCAGACTTTCCTTTACTTCCAGAGGGGGAATCTTTATTCGAGTCACCGTCGGTCAAGTCGGGGAGTTCGTGAAGTCGCAACAACACGCGTTGGCGGTCGCGTAGGGGAATCGCCTGACATTTCTTCACCAGGTGGTTGGTAAGACTGTCAATGCGACCCTTTGGAAACACCTCGCCGCAGGCTTTGCAGGTATGTTGGTAGCGATTACTCGCGTCTTCCAGCTTGGGACCCCGGTGGAAGAACTCGAGGATGAGTTGGTTGGGTTTGCGACCCATTATGGAAGGTGGCTGATGACGTGTTTTTGAAAGGTTTTTCACGTGTCAACTAGGAGTCTAATGACAGTAAACAGTCGACCAGAGCTATCGATGTGTCGCTCGCTCAGAATGGACAGTGTGTCCCGCCAAGCTGATACGTCTGTGGACTCGAGTTAGAAACGTGGAAGGTGGGATGCGGGAGAAAAATCACGCACACAGTCACTGAGGACTGGGGGGCCCAGGCCGTGCACCTCAATAGGACCGGTAGCCTCAGAGAGACTCGAAATGGAACAAAAATACGAAATCTCAAGATGATTGAATCGACGATGTGCGGGCAAAACCCAGGGCAGTAGAGGGCGGTCTGGGAGTCGCAAGGGGAGGAACACGCGATGGAGGCTTCACCGCACGAAAGGCGGTGATGTCTTCAAGGCGGTAGGAGAAAGGCGGTGATGATGAAGAAAAAGAATGTCTCAATATCAACTTCGAAATGAGACGAGGGAAAAAGGATGAGTTTTACAGGATGGGGTTGATGAAGAGGAAAGGTGAGTACTGGAGGGAGAGGAATTCTTAGTCACTTTGTGCCACTGTGACTTGCCTCTCTGAATCTCTCTCTCTCTCTCTCTCTCTCTCTCTCTCTCCCTCCCTTCTGTATGGAAACTCTATGTATGGGCAATTATGCAAGCTGTATCATTTCTTTTCTTTTTACTCTTTTTTATTTTTTAGGGATCAATAGTCTGTATCTACTTGATACACAGCAATACAAATAATCAATATACATACTATCCCTACATGTAAGAAAACCGCCAATCCACAGATATCGTCATTCCTGTGTCTACCTAGGTATATCTCGGTCCTTCCTGCCGGACCTTCATCTTGTATGTAGCCAGTGCTGACAACAATAAGAATATTTTTGTCACCGCAGCTTATACAACTCATGACCCGTGGATGAAACTGTGACTACCTCATGCCGTGGGAACCTAAATGTGTGTCAACAAATCCGGTGCTCGGGAGGCCGCCAGGGCACACCCAACAGAGCGAAAATCCGACGCTCATCCCGGCCCTCAAGCAGCCGCCCCCCATTCAGTTTCACTTGTTGGTTCCGAAGCACATCCGCATAAAGGCCCTTTTGATTCAAGCACATGCCTTTCTTGCGTGCCAGCAATCTCATACTCCGGTTGAATATATCATTTCCCGTGAAGTATATCAACGCCGCCCCGATCTCAGCATCAGGAACGAACAATAAATCGATCCGACGCCATAGGGTGGTGCCAGGTAGGGCTGATGCGCCGTGCCACTTAGATCCATCCTGATGAGACGATATGGCCAGGCTGGCTTGCAGAAAGCCACTATTGAACAATCCGGGGACAACCAGACCGAGCATCATGGTGCGAATTTGTTCCAGCGTAGCACCAGGTTTGGTGATCAGGCAGTCCACGTCCCCACAGGTGAGTGCCCCGCGGCGGTAAGAGCCCCCGATGATCACCTGCATATCCCTGTCCACAGCCTGCACCGCCTTTCGCACGATCGCACCGTGGGCTTCAACCTCCTTGCGCGGGATTCGTTGCGCGAAGTCGCTGTGACGTTCCACCCCGATACGCTGCTGCTTAGTCAATGGAGCCCTTTCCAATAGATCCTTAAGAGACCTGTAGCCCTGCGCGACCCATTTGGAGGCTTGGGGAAGACCAGCACCATAGACGCCAAGAAATTCTTTAATTATCAAGTCCTCCGGGGTATGGCTGGCAATTTCAAGACGACGGAGGCGGTTGGTCAAGACAATTTCTTCGATTTTGTCAGCCAGCCGCTCTCCGATACCAGGGATAGCCCGAGCCTGTGCTCGTGTAGCAATCTTGTTTGGTTGCTTCCGCAAAGCGTTGATGGCTTTGCGATATGCCATAACCCGCCACTGGTCTGCAGTCTGGATATAGTATTCCAGCATTTGCTGTAGTACCTCGATGGTCCTGTTATTTGGGTTGTCAAGTTTCGTGTCCGGGTCGAACTTCTGCATGCAGGCGAAACCTTTGGTCCAGTCAGGTTTGTCTTTGGCTTTGCCTTCTCCGGCGGATGTTTTCCGTGTCTTCCAAGTTGACTCTTCCTCTGAGCTAGATGTTTCGATATCGGAGGCATCAGCGGCGGATTCCTCAACAAGAAACTCGATTGGATCCAGAGGCTGGTTATAAAGATCAGTTGTGTGAGCTTTCACTGACAAAAAAGAGGGCTTACCAGATGACTTGTGGCCTTAGCCTCATCTATTATATCATCCAGTGCATCCCGCTCCCAGGTTCCTCTTTTACACGCTTCTTCGGTTGCAGTTTCATGGTCGGATGTCACGGCGTGAGGGACGCTTTCGGGTACGGTTTCTGGGGAGTCTTTTGGCAAGGGGTTTGGCGTCGATTCCTCGACTGGAGACAAACAACGTTCTGGAGATTGATTCTTCTCCCGTCGCGATGGTTTCAATGGAAGAGAATCAGGAAGCGATGGTTCTGCCACTGGAGACTTCTCCTTCTCGGCGGTGGTTGGGGTTCCATTGACACGAAAGCGGAGGTATGAGGTATCAAGCACTGAGCGAAACTGGATACACTCGGATGGATAAGATTCGTTGACAAGAGCAACACTTGTCTGCAACAGTTAACACTGAAGTCTGAATATCTCACGAAGGAACTGACTGGCAAAAATTCGAGTTTGAGGTAAGTAAGGAGATCGCTTAATAGCAAGCCTTTGTCCATAATCACATGAGTGACATCGGTGGCCCAACTTCGACTCCATCGTGCACCATAATCTTGCGCTCGTTGAATGCGCAATCGTCGGAATGGAGATATGTCGTTGTTTGGGAAGAAGACTGGAATAAGAGTTCAGTGAGAGTAGGCTGTAAAAATCTAGAGTACTTACAGAAGATCAATCCCTTGAAGATCTGCTGGCCATCTGGGATTATCTTAGCACTATTGGTCTTTCTTTTCTTTTGAGGAGGCCCTCCGCTCTTGATGGTAGGCATAGCTCCAGTCGTCCGAGGGCGGTTCGCGGGAGCAGGTTTGGAGACAGCGATCGGACTGCTTCTCTTGCTTTGAAGGTCACACGAAGATATAGGGTCCCAATTTGCTCGAGGTGGGTTACGCTCCGAGGAAAGAGCGACTTTATTTGGCTTGAGTTTGTCAGGTTCTTTGTCTGCAAAAGTTAGGTGACTCCCCCAGCCCTTATCCTCTTCATCTTGATTATCCGAGTCATCCAGCCGGTCAATAGCTGCGAAAAAGCTCTTTTTAGTCAGAAACAGGTCCTTCATAGTAGGCTAGTCCGGTTTCCAATAGAGGGGCAGGTGCCTGGGCCAGAGATGGGTCATTATATAGGTGCCTGGAGTCAGCGTGGTACATCCGTGGGATGACTCGTATAATGTTCGTCAGAGAAAAGGAAGGGTTATGGTCCGAAAACTTCCTTGGGCCACTTTGGATGACCCGTGGACGCCAGACGCGATTGCCTGGCGCGAAATGGGCGCCAAGTCACGTGGACCAATCTAAATTGGAAGGTATTTACTTAATAGGTGACCTATACCAGAATTATCTAGTCTAGGCTTGAGAATTGCATGAGACCTAGGAACTATTCCATTTATATATCATCGTTCTACAGCATGTGTATAGTCTACATTGTATTGCTCCCAATAAGGGTAGAACTAGCATCGACAACTAATATTTCCAAAATGGGAACATAATGTCATGTGACTCTCCATTTCCATGGAAGATCAAATGCGCGAGAGAGCAAGAAACTCACAAATCCACCACGCTACATACACACAGTCCATTGACTGATAGACTGTCGGTCAATATGTGGAAATCCACCCTCCCCACCTTGGTGGCCGACCTTCCCCTCCTGCAGACCGGCCGTTGTCTAAGCTGCCAATTCCGCAACCCAGCAACTCTCTTCCAGCTACGAACCAAACCCTTTTCTCTGCGCCAATACTCTACTAAGCCCGAGAAACCCGTCGATGCAAAAGAAACCACGCCCGTCAAACGAAACATAAAGAACGAGGCACACCGCCTATCGACTGCCATCGAATTCAAACAGAACCAGCCCCAGGATGGACCTCAGCCCGGCGACGCAGACTTCGTTCCTCCAAGCCTGGACCGGCCCATTGGTAGCCCACAAGCACCATTAGAAGGACAGAACACAGGTATTGACACGCGGTCGATGCGCCAGCGGCGCGACGACTTCACCAACTATGACCGGCATATAAAGCGGCGCAAGGAATTGTACGAACTGCCTCTTCCTCTTTTTTATACCTCTGAATAGAGCCCAAAGCTGTGGGTACTGGTGCTAATAAAAATTGTCAACCCACAGGACAAAACAAGTCGCCAAGCCATACTTCCGCGAATGGTCCAATCTCCGCTTCGCCGAGGGCAAGACCTTTGTCTCGAACCCGCGGCTGTTCAAAGCCGACAGAGCCCTTTACTTCCCTAACATGCACGGCGTAACACTGGCATCACCCAAGGATCCTCAAAATACGACGACCCAGCTGCGCGGCAGCATCTCCGTCGTAAACCTGTTCTCAAGCGTGTGGGCCGAGAGCCAAGTTGCGACGTTTACAGGGCCGGAGCAGAATCCGGGACTTGTGGAGGCGATGGCCAGCGGTGGAAAACTGGTACAGAGGATCGATATCAATCTCGAAGAGAACCGGTTAAAGGCGTTTCTGGTGAAGACGTTCATGTGGCGGATGCGGCAGAACTTGGCCAAGGAGCGGCATTCGCGCTACTTCCTTGTGCAGAAGGGCTTCGATCAGGCACTCAAGGAGACCGTTGGCATGATGAATTCTAAGGTTGGCTATGTCTACCTGGTCGATTCGGAGTGCCGCATCCGCTGGGCGGGGAGTGGACCGGCTGAGAAGTCTGAGTTGGAGGGACTTAATGCTGGTGTGCGGAAGCTTATTGAGGAGAAGAAGAATGTCCTCCGAGTGCAGGATCCGTCTCGCTCGTATTGATTGAGGCTGGTTTGAGAAGGTCTACTTGAACTGGAGCCTTGGATGTGATTTTTCGGTCGAATTTGTACATACAATAGAGGAACTGTATAATAGAAAATATAACAAATAGGCGCCTTCAAGATCCTTTCCCGAGAATTATCATCGATTCTGTCGCATCCCCCATCAAGGGGGATTCGGAACATGCCCAAACCCAAACGCCTTCGACAAGAGAAATCCACTCGCTGGAGAGCAGCAATTGACAAAAGAACAATAAGACATAAGTGCGGCGGCATAACTGATCTGCCGCCGGAGCCTCGCATTTATACTTTACCGGAAGAACAGCAACATCAAAAAGCAGAACCCAATGAAACACCCGAGAATGATAGCATCCCGCCTCTTCTTGTTTCCAATCTTGCCGATGAGATAGTTCATGCCAGGGACATTTCCAGCAGCGCCGACAATGCGCCTATTAATGTTGGCAATCGTCTCGCTCTGGACACCGAAGTTCTCATTGATGGCATACGCCTGGCTCAGCACGCCGTCCATCATGTTGTGGCTGTTCTCGACTCGGCCCCGCTCTTCGAGCATGTACTCGGCCTCGGCGGCGGCAGGGTTAGATGCGCGATAGGAGCTGATGTCTGAGCGGACATTAGAGAGTAAGTTTGCACGGTCACGCGATTCGGAAATAGCTGCGGTCAGACGTTGGAGCTCGCGGCGGTGGTCTTGAAGTACTTCGCGGTGGCGGGAGACATTATTCTGTTTTAGAGCGGAGGAGGTAAGGGTGGCTTCGGAGTCGAGGAGACGGGATAGTTGGGCGATGACAGACTCGCGCTGTGCGGAGGTTAATTAGCTGTCGGTGCTTTTTTATCTGTTGAGTGTTGGTGGATGGACATACTCTTTCGAGGAGGTCTTTCAATTGCGATTCAAGCCGCAGCTCTTCCTCGGTAGGTGATGGTGGAGGTTTGGTAACCGAGGCAAATTGTGAATAGGTGTGGAAAAGGTTCTCGGTCTATAGGTGCGTCAGTCAACATTGGTGTAGAACTTCTAGTGAGGAGATATTGGTACCTGAGTTTCAAGCGACCGTGCTTGTTGCCGGAGCTGCGTCCACCCGGAACTAGTTGAGGATGCCATGGTAGGCAGAAATATGTGGACTGTGGAGATGGAGCCAACGGAGAAGTCTAGTCTGTTTGGAAGCTCTTTTCAGACCAAATAGTCAACCAGTGCAAGGGCCGAGGTGCTACCTGCTTGTCTACGTAGGTGCCAACCCATGACGGGGTAAACGCGCTAACCGAATATGGTACGTTTATGCCCCAGGAAACAGGCATTCACTGACCCAAACTTCAGGCATAAAATTAAGGCATTAGTGCCACCGTAATCACGTGCACCCGCTAAATTCACAAATTCGCTTAGCCCTAGTCCCACAACCAGTCGCAAATTGACCCTCGGACATCTTCAATTCTCAACGTCGACAACCCACACAATTCAACGCCACCATGGTATGTCGTGCTGTGCAAATGCTCTGATATCAAAGTGCTGATGAATCGCTTTTTTTTTCCAGTCGTCCAAGGTCAAGGCTGGTCAGCTCTGGGGCAAGAACAAGGATGAGCTCGCCACACAGCTCGAGGAGTTGAAGTTGGAGCTTAACCAGCTCCGCGTTCAGAAGATCTCTTCCGGCGCTTCCTCCAAGACTCAGAGAATGTGCGTATTCGACACCCCCGGTATTTGATTTTTCGTGCGGATGGAATTTGAAGATTTGCGGGATGGGAACGACCGGACCCGGGCAAGACGACATACAAGAGGAGGGACTACGCCAGCATTCAATGAATCGATCGATGAGGAAGAGATGGATTATACGATTTGACACGAAGCGCACGATATTGGGGTCATCAATATTCGAGACTTGATGCTGACTGGGATTTTTTTTTAGCGGCGAGGTTCGCAAGTCGATCGCTCGTGTTCTCACCGTCATCAACGCCAACCAGCGCGCTCAGCTGCGTCTGTTCTACAAGAACAAGAAGTACCTCCCGCTCGACCTCCGCCCCAAGCTCACCCGTGAGATCCGCCGCCGTCTCACCAAGCACGAGCGTACCCAGACCACCGACAAGCTCCGCAAGCGTGCCATCCACTTCCCCCAGCGGAAGTACGCCGTTAAGGTATGATAATCCGACAAATCCTGGGCGAGGAATAGGTGGAGTGAGGGTCCATGGATGTTCATCCTTACCCTCCCCACCAAGGACCTTGCCAACGAATCAGCCGAACATAATGCTGACGATTTATTTGTTGCAGGCTTAAACGCAGAACTTGTTCGAATATGGAGTTTTGTGGGAAGACGTTGCTGGCCTTGGACATGAGCAGGACGTGACAGTTGGATCCGAAAGCTTGTGGAGGGGTCGGTTTTCTCTTTTTTTTTACATCCAAAAAAATGGAATTTGATTATGTATCTAAATAGGATGCAAATCGACTCTTGACATGACATGATTTTAGACATTCTCCAGGTTTCCTTGCTCTTGCTCTCTAGTGATATCTATCGAGAGCCTCGTTGATATTTATTTCTACAACATGTATCGAGTGATCTGCGTTTAGTCTACGTGGTTTAAGTATGAGGCAGGCATATGTTGGACCAAGGATATCTTGCTATGGTGACCAAACGAATGTACCTAGGTAGATGCCAAAGATCCCAATATGTACCACCCCACAAGTATGCCTGATTAAGAATATAAACCGAAACATTTTCAATCTTATTAGTCAACCCCACACCACCCTGGGTCAAAGCAGAATGTGAGTTATAGTATCCAATTTCCGCGTTGACTGGTATCCTAAGCCTGGCTAACCCTGTTGCCATTGCCATTCGTACTCGTGGTCCTAACCCCAACATCCCTAGTATCCGTCTCAAGAACCCACATGCCCCCACAAAGACAAGACCTCAACAGCGACAGTTTAGCAATCATCTTGAACGACAGAAGCGACCTGGGCAGATTCGTATCACCAGAGACCTCAGTGCAGCGCACACACCTACGCTTCTTCAGCAGCGCCACACGACCATCAATCCCCAACGGCAACGGCGGGCGCAGCGGGCACTTCTTGAGGATATCGACCTCACGCTGCTTACGATACAGGGCCGTTCGTCGGTCATTTCCGAAACCAAGCCAGCTATAGTCCCCGAGGTAGATAGCCATGCGGTTGATTTCGGATTTGAGCGCCGGGACTGTCTGCCGGAGGAGGGTGGCCACGGCCGTGGTGAGGACTGGCGGAATGCGCGCATTAACCAGCAGTTCCTTTTCCGGGCCGGGTCTTTCGGCGTCGCCGAAGCCAGCGCCTTGGTAGGCGTGCTTCACGGCTGAGTCGACTCCTGCCAGGAACTTCTCGTACACGTCGATTCGTACCGGTGATGATTCGAGTGTTTGACAGATCTCTGTGTAGTAGACTCGAGAGTCGCCCACAAGGGAGGCGGGGTTTGCGCTTGCGAAGCCAGCGTGCACACCGCGGAGGCCTCGGCAGATAAAGCGGAGGAAGGCGCGCGACATGCTTGCCAGGAGGACTAGGAGGGGTAGGGAGGGGGAATTTTTCACTGCGAGTATAATTAGATGGGTGGACTTGAAGCCGGTGTTTTGTTGTGGGGAGGTTCCTTACATTTCTGGGTGAATGCTTCTGGGTCATTGAAGACACCTTCGAATTCGTCGGCCATGTCGAAGATTTCGTTCAGAAGGAAGTGAGAGAAGTCTAATGTCCATTTGGTGTTACCCAATACCATGCGTAGAACATCTTTCCAATTAGCAACGGGTCACGTAACTGAGTAGGCTTTTTTAAGAACTCACCTGGATCATGCGATTCAGTCTGTCCCCCTTTATTATACTGGAAGAAATATGCAAATAGGACAGAGGCATGTCTGAGTTGAAGGCTTGCCCACGGCACGGCCGATGAGAGGTTTCGGCGCTGGAGTTTCCCTTTAAAGCCGAGTCCGGCCTGTAAGCTGAGACAACGAGGTATGTATGGATGGCTCATGAGTTTGTCCTGTTCGGCTGTGAAATTGCAATTGACCGGCAGTGCACGATACACCTCGCTGATGAATGTGGTTCGAGCCTCTTTAGATGTCGTCAGCAGTCTTGATGATATCAAAACGAAGTCTTCAGAGCACTCACCTGGTGATAGCTGCCCGCAAGCAACCATGAGTATGTCATCTGTGTTAACCTCAATTCCACACCCTCGACTGAATGCCAGTGTCAAGGCCGCAATGGCTGCAGAAAAATTGTCTACATGCCTGGGTCAGTATCATTGTTTCACATAGGTGGCATGGAAACACATACTCTCGTCATAGAGACCCTCTGTGGATCCGAACGAATGTTCCATCACCCTCAGTTGCACATGTCCGTCAGCATCCAGCGTAACGGCAACGCAAGCGTTAGGAGAGAAGGCAATGTGTAGACCTGCCCATATCAGTTCTAGCCATGCACCTGAAAGCAAGATCGCTCAGTTCCAGACATACCTGATGTTTCGAGTGGGTAATGGAACCCAGCCTGGGCCAGACAGGTCACTGTGTTTGAATCGCCAAGACCGTTCAAAACAGTCATTGTCCGTGTCTCATAGCATGTTATTGAGCTGTCGTCATGACTGACAGCCAACACTGCCCCATGCTCTATTAAGTCCACCGAAACAATATACTTATCGCAATAAATGTCCTCCAACCTGCGCAGTTCCATTTTGGGCTGAGGATAGGTCAGTCTCAATGTTACGCAACAGCCAAGGTCTGAGGGATTCGCACCTTTGCTTCAGCGTTGCTCTTTTTTGACGGCACCTCGTCAAACTTAGGATGGAGTGGCTGCGGTGCAGATTCCAAATGCCACCTGACAATCACACTCGGCGGGCCTTGCTGGTCTGGATAGTCATGTATGGCATGGAGAGGCTTCGATAAGACAGCCAGGATCCAAGGATTGGCAGTGGACCCCGCGAGGCTATCAAACTGTCCCGGCATGATCTCTAATCGTGTCAACGAGTATACCGAATTCAAAAACGGCAAAGACTGATCGGAATGGTCCGGGCCCCGGTTGACATTCAATATATTGCTGGGCATGTCAACCTTACAGTGGATTAAACGGAAGGTGGGGACAGGGAATTGGCCAGGAGGTTTTCCCGGTGTCGGCTCCCATTGCGATGGGTTCCAGCCGATGTCTAATCTATAAAGACACATTTTCTGGCATGCGGAGTAGGTGGAGAGAAGGATCCCATCTGTTTTAATATGTCAGTGACGGGAAATGGAAGCTCCGACTGAAAGGCAATACCTTGTGTTGCGGTCATGGATGCATGCGTTAATAGTCTGTCCGAGTACCCTGTGTTCTTCAGTTCGGCTGGCAGCTCCGCCCATTTGCTGTCTGGGTTTTGATATATCAGCTTGATCTGGCCGGCTCTGGTGACACATATCAATGCGCCTTTGTTGGCTGGGTGGAATGGTCCGGTGGAGCGACGACGGAAAGGTGAGTATGCCCATCGACCATTCACCTTGGCTGCTTGATGAAAGGCATGAATCTATGGCCATGTTAGAGTGTTTTCACCCATAACTTGATCTGTCCTGATCTATTCTGATAGATAATGGTAAGGGGGACTCAACGTACATGACGGTAGGTATTCAGCCACATCATTCCAACAACCTGGCTGCCATCGTCGCCGGAGTCAAATGATGCCTGACGCAAACCTGTGATGCTGTTCAATGCAATGGATATGGAATAGATTGATATGCGACCAGAACAATCGACAACGGCCAATTCTGAGCCTGTCTCATTCCATGATATATGGGCTAGCTGATTGCCATTATGGGCCTCCAAAACTGGAGCCAATGATGTCTCTTCCCCAAGCACCCATTTGCCATCTGATGGACGGCACTGGAGATAGCGGACATTAACCCGGAGTCCATCTGGGGAAATAGATGCAATACATCCCATCCGAGACCAAACGATTTTCCTAGAAGACTGTTAGTCCTGGAATGCGGATGTGAAGCATTCTTTCCAAGCTTACTGGCAGCACCCTAATAGACGCATTTCATCTAGGCATTGTGCTAGACCTTTGATTGGGGAGGCGGCCGGCATGCCCAGCTCCAGGGAGTTGGATTCTCCAAAGAGATCATCCATATTGATACCGCCCTCCATGATCAATGGCATAATATTTTGTCGGATTACTCAAGTGTGTTTTGATCAGAGAATCAATATAGCAGCATGGCTTCATAGGGTTCCCGGGACCATTGAATATCAGATGGGCTTTATTATTATTTGGTCAAGAAGGGGGGATTCCCGAGACCAGAATATTCGAAGGCAATCTGACAACCACCAACAGCGATATCAAGGTCAATGCAGCAATTCCAGATTTTCAATATGAGGCGGGACCATAGGGGGGACCATAGACCAAATCCAGATGTTCCTATGCCGTCAGCGCCTGGACCTCCCGTCCAGGGACCAGTGGATTTCCCGTATGCTTAGTCAGACATCGTGACATGGATCAGGTGACGGGTAGTCCTGCCAACGGCAACTGGCCAATCATAGAGATATCAGGTGATCCACTATTCAGTAGAGCGAATCAGCTCTGAGCCCTTGAACTGTCAAAACATGGGAAATAGCAAAGAAGAAAAAAAGGCCGGAAAGAAAAATAGGAAGGAAAATACGGAAAAATCAAAGAATAATAGGAAGAGCATAATAGGGAGTATTAAGAGCCCTATTAATGTGTGAAAGGGCAATTGACCATTATAGACCCCCTTATAAGGTACAATCAATGGAGGTTTCAAGAGTATCAAAGAAGCTATTCCTGGTCTATTTCCCTCTTTATTCCGAAGTATATGCGTAGTCTTAAACCCACAACCGTTCGCATCAAAACAATATCGAGGCCCTAGTCATTCGGCTCAAACCAATTTGCTTCCTCAACATTCCTACGGAAATTCATACCTTCGACCAAAACAAAAGACTGTTTTTCTCTGCGGGCCCTTTTTTTTAAAAAAAAATTCCTTTTTTTCTCCGGCCCATAGAGCCCTGAAGTGCACGAGTTTCATTAATGCCCTTCCCCCCCCAACGCTGACCTCATCGTCAACCTCCTCCAGAGCTACAACTTTCTACCTACAACTACTCCTACTCTTTTCTACCCTCTCTCTTATCTATCTCAAGGTATTAAACCTCATTGATCTTTATTGATCTTTATTCCCCCAAACACATGATTTCTCCTTTCGAGGTTTTCTACGGTCTGTGAGCAATTTGGAGATACCACCCGGTTCTTTTCGCCCCGATTTCCCCTGGGGGTGAACACTCTCCTACGCCATTACACATTTCAGCCCATTCGCGACTCCCACGCAACCATGGGGAATTTCAATTTAGATTTTTCATCCGATTCGGAGTTAAGCTCCGTGCCCCCATCACCAACATTAGCAGCGCGGTCGTCACCAGAGCCTGCAGAGCGGTACCCAACGCCTTCATCCCAAGAGGGAGCTGAACCTGCTGAGGGTTCTGCACGCCAAGCCCGTCCAAAGAGGAGACGCAACCCCCTACCAAAGGAACGGACCACTCAATATCTCGATCTATCAAAATCTCTCTATGAACAAAATGATCAACACAATTTGCTCGTTCAAACTCTGCGTCATCAAAAAGACATTGTCGTCATCGCTGGCGCTGGCATTTCCACGGCTGCGGGTAGTAAGTTTCTGCTTTTGGATTCTGCCATATTTGAACCCAACTCTTAACTCTGCATAGTTCCGGACTTCCGCTCCACAGACGGTCTCTTCAAATCATTGCAAAAAAAGCACAATCTGAAAGCTTCCGGAAAGCTTCTCTTCGATGCTGCCGTCTATCAGGATGATGCATTGACGGCGCCCTTCCACGAAATGGTCCGGTCGCTGTCGGAGGAGGTTGCCAATATCAAACCCACCGCCTTCCACCAAATGCTCGCCCGATTAGGTATCGAGTCTCGCTTGAAGCGACTTTACACCCAAAATATCGATGGCATTGAAACCTCTATGGGACCATTGGCAACTGAGATCCCGCTTAACGTCAAGGGTAGTTGGCCGATCACTATTCAACTGCACGGCAGTATTGAAAAGATGGTATGCCAGAAGTGTCGCTACCTCGACAACTTCAAACCCGATATGTTCAAGCAAGCCGACCCGCCCGCTTGCACCGAATGCACTGATAACGACAACGCTCGCCAGATCGTCGGCCAACGGAGTCACGGCATCGGCCGCATGCGCCCGCGCATCGTGCTCTATAACGAGCACAACCCCGACGAAGAGGCAATCACCTCCGTGATGAACGCCGATATCAAGTCCCGTCCTCGTGTCTTGATTGTCGCCGGTACCAGCTTGAAGATTCCCGGGGTCCGTCGACTAGTCAAGAGCTTGTGCACAATGATCCGCAGTCGCAAGGATGGTGTCACGATGTTCATCAACAATGAACCACCAAGCGGCAAAGAATTTGACAGCTGCTTTGACTTGATTATCAAGGGTTCGTGCGATGAAGTTGCACACCAGGTGAACCTGAAATCATGGGAGTCAAAGGACACTACCCCCTGCGTGTACGAATCCTCGCCCGAGCCCATCCCTCGCAACTTCAATTCTACGGACATTTCCGTCGTGGTCACACCGAAAAAGAGACCTCGCGCAGACACTGGTCTCGCCACACCTTCCAGTCACGACGAGAAGCCCACGAAAAAGCCGGCCACCAAAGCTACGAATATCAAGATCGAGAACCCAGCAAGCAATGGCCGATCCATCCAAGATATCATCAAGAAAGAAAAGGCTGCTGCTCACAAGCCTACCTCGAAGTTCATCACGAAGCCCGCTCCGAATCCTCGTCCCAAAAAGGCTGCAACAACCGCTGCCTCGAAAAAGCGTGGCACGCCCGCCGCCCCGGTCAACAAAATTGCCTCGTTCGGTCGTGTTACTAAAACCTCTCAAGCCGCTGGCAAGCTCAGTACAAAGGCCGACGGCAAACCTATGCAACCGGTTCCAGCGGGCGCCTCGAGGAACAACGGTCCTCTACCAAAAACGGAGCAGCCTGAGAAAGCAGACAAGCTCAACCCAGAGTCTCTTCCTCAGCCAGTGGCTTCCTCATGACTGTTTTATGTTCTGGTCATGATATTGATATCTTATTATATGTTGACTGCAAGTTCATGACATGATGCATGGTTACTAAATGGCGTCCTTGGTGTTATTTTTCTTCATTGTCTTTCGGAAACAGTGCTACCTTCACTGCTCCCCTATCCCCTTCTGGGGTTTCTATTTCTTCACCTATGTTTACATACTTCCTCTTCATGGGCTGTATTCCTACTTGCATCACCTGCGTTTGCTTTAGGTTGATGATTGCTGTCCTCTTTTCGAAAGATACCATTGATAGACCACGGTTTCTCGCATGGGTTGGCTCGGGCGTTTTTTTTTCGGGGAAGAAGCTGGCTTGTTTCAGCGTGATGGGGTTTCCTCGTTTCAATTCTTCTTCTATTCTTATTTCTTCTCATTTTCGCTCATGCCAATCTGCATGGGTGTTTCAGAGGTCATGTTGGATTATCTAAATGAGATATTCCTGATTTGAGTCTCTCATACAATTTTTTTAGGCGCTGTCCCGTTTAATACATTTTCCCTTGTTCTCAGGGGGATATAACTCATGCCTCCTTTTCTTGTTCCTGTAATCTTTGGTGTGGCAGGGTGTGGGTTCATATCAATATATTTACTCAAACTCGCTGCGCAACTGTACTGCATGTCGAGGGATGATATACTACATAACGGATTTTAATTTTGGACTTAACAAAATCTACCTATAATATTCGACTGTATCCTCGTATATACTAGTACGGACAGAGCGCAACATGAAATCCATTCGTCATTATGTGTATAGTACAGCAGAGCATTCTTTTCTTTTGCCAGCCAACCTCTCCCAATGCGATCGAGGATGAGTTGTATTCGACTCATCCACATATAAACCCCTTTGACATGGCCTAGATAATTAGCCCAACCCAAGATTATCCCGCAGCTGACTACCAGGCCCATCCTCATCTTCATCCGTCTCCTCCGCATCAGGATCATAAGGCCCCCTCTTCGCACCAGGCTCACGGTCCAAATCCTCCACATGCTCAAGGTCATCCTCACGTGGAGCATGTTCCTCCTCCTCGTCATCATCCTCACTTTCCACCTCTTCTTCCTCTTCCTCCTCGACGTCTTCCTCTTGAGTCTCGTCCCCATCATCCCCAGCAGGCGGACCAACAGCTACCTCCACATCTCCGTCCCGCTTCACCTTTTTCGCGGGATTATCAAGCATGTCAACATCGCCATCGCCCTGAGTCGCGCCGTCGCCTAATGCATCCTGCGTCGAGCCATTCTCATCCACCTTCTTTGGCTTGCGCTTCCCGGCTTTGATCTCCGTGTATGCCTCCAGTTCCTGTTCGAGTCTGCCACGGAAAGAGTCGAGTTCTAGCTCGGAGAGGGCGTTGAAGACGTCTGATGGGGCGACGGTGCGTTTGAGGGTTGCATCATTGGCACTGAGGTTGCATCGAGGGTTAGTCCAACATTTCATACTATGGGGATAGAGTAGAACAAAATCGGGATTTACCATCCCGGATATTCAGGACTGTGGGACACGAATGCAAACCCTGAGGGCAGCGGGCAAAGGGTATAACATACTGTGAAGACAGATAGGAAACAAACACCGTAGCAGCCTTCTGCATAGCCAGCACGGCATCCTTCTGGATCGTAGTATTCGGTGGGAGAACCGACTTGGCGAGACGAATCGTCAGTGAGCGTGGTAGGAGATAATCCTACAGTTTACCGGAGAATAGCGTTAGCCTGACCAAGTTCCCTTTTTCCACATGTCGTATATGAAGGAGTCAATGGGTATTGTCTCGTTCTGTAATATGTAATGCATGTTCATGTCTCTGGCTTTGTCTTCTTACCTCAACACTCGCGCCCGCCTCGGCCCGAGCCTTCAACTGCTGCTCTGTCGCAAAGACGGGCTTCTCGCTCTGCGGTGCTGGAGGTGACTGCTGGAGTAGGGAATCATCCGGATCAGCGGGCGTCACTGAGGACGTGGATTTTCGAGGTGGCATCTTTGTAGTTCTGGGGTTGGTAGGTGTCTTTGTGCTGGTTGCGTGGTTCGAGGGATCGGGGGGTTGAAGATGTGGCCCCCCTTGGTTATCGAATCGAGTCAAGGTCTGATTGTTTCTCCCTGTAAAGGTCCTTATGGTCTATTTAGGGTTGGCTGTGTTATGGGCTTTGGAGATGGATCAACGTTCGCGGGTTGCAAGAAAGACGCGCCAACGCGTTGGATTTCTGATGCGCGAGTGGGGGCTTGGCGGTGATGTCTACTCTACTTCGACACAGTTCCTATTTTGGCCTTCGCTTCTACAATTATGTATATTACGATTTACAGTTTTGATGGGTTTATTTGGAAAAGAGTCATTTTACTGATGTTTTTATACCACTGAAATTGAGATCAAACCGAGGGAAAGGATGGAATGCCAACATAAAACGCCCACTTTTTGGTATCCAGAAAGATAGAATCAAATGAGATAATGAGTTCATAACGCGAGCAAGAAGAGCAGCCCTTACTCGGCCATCTCCTCGTCATCACCTTGTCCGTTGCCCCAGAGACCCTCGATACTGAACTCCTTGGCCCACTCGGTGACGACCGCGACCTTTGTCGTGTCGACGCCAGACTCAACATTGCCGGCAGGAGCATCCGCCGAGACCACAGGAAGCACGGGTGCATTGACCCAGCCTTGAATGCGGCCATCTCTCCAGTCGTTGATAACGGTCATAGCAGCGCTCTCGATGTTGGGCACACCACGCTTCCCAAGACGGCCGCGTTTGCGGGCCACCTGGACCAACAAGTCGGTGGTCTTGTCGCCATTCGCGGGGAAGAGGGCGGTGATGCCGTACAACTCGAGCATCTTGGCGAGGAGGTTCTCCGATGAGGATAGACGCTTCATCAGGAGGTTGACTGCGGGAATGGGATCCTCAATCTGCTTGGGTGGCACAGCGTTGAGGAGAATCAGACGCGCCTGCTCTTCTTGCTTCTTGTTCTTCTTGCCAGACTTATCACCGGAGCTGGGGAAGACGATTCCGGGCGAGTCAATCAGCTTGAGCTTGCTGTCCAGCTTGACTTGGCGCAGGCTAGTGGTGACGCCAGCCTCGGCGCCTGTCGGGCACGCGTTGCTCGAGCCCTTGTTCAGACGAGCGGTGAGTGCGTTGATGACGGACGACTTGCCGACATTGGGGTACCCAATGACACCGACGGAGATGGCTCGCTTCAACTGCTTGGCGCCGGCGTATGACTTGAGGGCACGGAAGAGCGTATCCGAAGTACCCTTGACCGTCAACTGCTTGTGGTCGAAGCTGTGTGCGTTGGCAGTGGTGCCGCTGGATGCCTTAAGGGGGAGGGTGGGGAAGGAGCGGCGCAAGTGAAGCAACCAGGCCTTGAGCACTGGCGGCGGAACCAGATCGATCTTGTTCAGAATAAGAATCAACCGCTTGTTGCCACCGTCTGCCATCATGATTTCGCGCTCGATATCCTTAGAGCGGGTGCCTTCGGGGTCGCGGGCATCGAGGACGTATAGCACAACATCGGCGTTGTCGGTGACCTGCTTGAATACCTTGTCAAATTGGCGTCGTGAGCTCTCCTTTGAGTAAGACTTTGAATTGACCAATGGCGGGGCAGATTCGTCAATGACTGCGCCGCCCTCCTCATTGTCCTCGTCCATCTCATCATCGTCGTCTTCATCTTCCTCCATGTCTTCGTCCTCGCTTTGGTTATCATCATATTCTACGGCACGGGCGCGTGCCGAGGCGAGAAGAGCAGCCATTGGGTTCGAATCATTGCCCTCGACATCCATATCATCATCCATAATGTCGTTGTCGTCGATATCGACAGCCTCAGTGCCAGTCTGGGCGGGCAGGCCCTCAGCCTTGCGGGCTCGTGCCTCCTCACGAATACGCTGTTGCTCCTCGGCCTTCATGCGCTTCCGCTCCTCGATATCATGGAGGAGCTTGTCCTTGTTGGGGAAGAGATTGGGAATGCCCGGGTCCTTCTTGAGCTTTGACCGCCATTCGGGGTTCTGCGGAGAGAAGAGTCAGAATCTTCGATCAGAATCATTGTGGAGATATTGTCTGCAATACCTTCTTTGCGAGCTTCTTCTGCTTTCTCTGCTTCTGAACGGCAGACTTTTCGATCTTGTGCCTAAGGCGGACGGGAACCCGCTTAGAAGTCTTGCCTGTAGACCGTTAGAATTGCGCCTCAGGACCGCGTGAGCAAGTGGGGAAAGTTAGTATCATACCGAAACCGCTCTTAGTAACCATTTTGAATGCACGTATTTGTTGGTCACAAAAAGGTGCACAGCAAATCCTCGAAGTCTGTCCGCAGCGGGAGTAGAAAAAGTTGGGTGCCAAGATTTCCCAGCCGATAAGCGGATTAGCAGTTTGGCCGATCTCCGATTCTTTTTGAATGACTAAGCGTGCGGGACGATTTCCAAATTAGGTATGTAACCGGCGTTGAAGCAAGAAATATATTTGACGATGCTTTGGCTTCTATGCTCTTCTCTTGACGTTCTCATTTCTTATTGTTGATACATTATAGCAAATATTCAACGGCTTACTTTCTGTCTCTCCCTCAACATCAGTTTCCCGCCATTCACTACGCGCATCAACTCTCCCCGCATCTCCATTCCCCCGCCATGTCCTCAACCACAGGATCATTCTCCGCGCCTACGCAGGTCCACACATTCGATGGTCTTCTTTCTGACTTCGATGGCACAATTGTAGACTCGACTGATGGTATTTGATCCCCATTCGAGTCCTCCTAGGATCAATTGGAACCAACGCTAAAACCATCCGGTGTTAAACAGCAATTGTGAAGCACTGGCACAAGTGAGTCATAAAATCCACTGCAACATGATCTCACGAACAATTTTTTGACATAAATTGCGCTTCAGAATTGGCGACGAGCTCGGCGTCGACCCCAAGGTTATCCTCGCGACCTCTCATGGCCGCCGCAGCATCGATGTAATGGGTCTATATGACCAGACCAAGGCCAACTGGGACTGTAAGTCTACCCGAAATTATGCCAGCATGACCATAGGACATAAACTAACAACATTCGCTCACCACAGATGTCAATGAAATCGAAGGCCGCATCCCGAAAGAATTTGGCTCCGACGCCGTCGAGATCCCCGGCGGCCGCGACCTCATCGCAGCCCTCGAGACCTCAGGCGCAAGATGGGGTGTTGTAACATCCGGCACGCGCCCTCTAGTCGACGGCTGGCTGGAAGTTCTCGGTCTCCCACACCCCAAGAACCTGGTGACAGCAAAGGACGTGCCGCTCGGCAAGCCGGACCCGCGCTGCTACCTTCTAGGCCGGAAGCAGCTTGGCATTGAAGAATCAACCTCAATCGTCGTACTCGAGGATGCACCGTCTGGTATCAAGGCCGGTAAGGCTGCTGGGTTCAAAGTGATTGCGTTGACGACGACGCATTCGCTACAAAAGCTTCAGGAAGCTGGCGCAGATTGGATTGTGGAAGATCTGAGGAGTATTTCGGTCAAGGCTGTTGTGGATGGCCAGGTCCAGATCGAAATCAGGAATGCGTACCAATAGATGGTCGTTATCCTTTCGGTTTCGCCGATTCGCTGCTGCATGCGCAGGGGTGTACTGTTGTGAATGCAACTGCGTAACGGGTTCCTTCGGAGTTGGACACACAGCCTAAAGGTGTCATGATAAAGATGACATGCCTTTTCTAGAATTAACGCGCACTACATACGTGTTGGATTAGTACATATTCAAATTCTTTTACACTTTGTTATCAATCCTTAGTTTGTTTGGGTGCGTGGATATATGTTTCGCCAAGATAGAGGACTTGTAAACTGGCAAATGTCTACTCCGTATCATTTGGTCATATTCTTGGGAGGAGAGGATCGTAGCTACTGGCGCTGAAAAATAGCATCTGGTATCTATGTAGAGAAGGAACGCAAATTTCTTTTGCTGTCTCGGGCTACGTAGCCGGTTCTGACGCCCATTGGCCTTTTAAGCGGGGCTAGATGCTCTCCGACCGCAAGCACTACCTAGGCTCTGCATATCCTGAAATGGTAAAAAGATACGAAGTCTTGGAGCAGCTCGGCTGGTTCCCCGGGCGGGGATGTAATCGGGCCAGGCAAGGTGCGAGATGCAGGATAGAAGTACGTATGCACGGGTTCCACATACAACCCACCATGTGTAGATACTTTGAAGCAGGTATGGAGCTCACCGCAGCGTTTCACAAGGATCGGCGATGCTATCGTTGCAGTACGAAGTACGGATTGATTTAATGACAGCTGACAGGTCTCATAACAAGGATGGTGGCTCGTCTAGATGATTCGGCCGGCAAGGATCAAGCTGTATAGCTGTTGACACGGTAACTGGACGCCCTAGAACACCATGGCATGCGTGACAGACCACCTTTCGTAGGTTTGCAGCTACGCAATCCTTGCAGCTCGAAGCCGGATTTCTTCGACAGGGCGTTACAGCATGCAAATGTATCTGCTACTCACATCTGGTCCAGTCATTTGGGCAGGGCGGGCCGCGAACTACCGTTCATGCACGCTTGAGCCTTGGGTGGATATGGAACCAGACCATGAGCACGGAAATGTATCACCGAAGAGAATGACTTCAAGTTTGGAAAAAAAGAAATCCTTGGTCTGCTCTTATTGGAGCTGGGCGTTCTGCGGCCTGCGGCTGTACGGAGGAGAAACCACTGCAGCTGCAGCCAGCTCTTTCGGGAAAGGGGTTAGATACTCACGAGGATATGGATACTCTTTCGTCCCGGAAACTTTGGAACAACAGCATTGCGCAGATGTCATTGGTGGGTCAAGTGGTCTTGGGGATGGACACATCCTACCTGACTGGGGGAGCTTAGGGCGGGAGCGAATGCTCTCCCCAATGGTGTCAGGGAAGGCCACTCGCCCGGTGAGAGCAGCATGCAAGGGGGCTAGGTTTACATCCCGCGCATGAGAGTCAGGAAGAGGTGATGTTCGAATGCAGACTCCTGAATATCGTCACAATTGAAACCAAGAAAGGCGATGTGGAAGAGCGCTTTCGCTCAAAACTGGAGGGGCTACTCGTCCACGAATCTATTACGTTGTACTCCGTAATCTGTATGAAGATGTGTGATGACGGATGAGGGGTAAACTGCAGTCTCATCACATAACAGCAGGTTGTGTTCTCATGCGCTTTCCCAATTCCGATCTGGACTACGCCATGGGGATGCACCGGGTTGAAGAGCGCGTCCAATCATGTTGCAGACCGTTCCTTTGTGGCTAGTTTTATAGATTATTCTGCGAGCTGGAGCACTTGCCCCACGAAATGGACAAAGACGTAATTCCAAGGTTATATGCAGGGCGCTCGTTATGGTTGCGCACCGCCACAGACCCTTTCTCAGCGCCACAAGGGATACACGAGGATGGCCGCGGGGATCTATCACATTGACAGATCTGCACAGCTCAGCCACTTGGCTTCTGGCCGAAATACTCCGGACGCCTATAATATCCTGGTTGACGAGTCAAGAAAGTCCACTAAGTCATGCACCGCCATGGATAGGGGGTTGATATCATAATCTGAGGGTGGAAGACAATCCGATCTCGGGAGGATCACCAAGTAACCGTCAATGAAAGTTTGAAACCCGAGGGATATTCATTTTACTATCACATTGTCGATCACATCAAGTTTCCCCCGGGGAATTGTTCCTTTCTCTCCTTTTCATTTTCGCACATTTGGGCACTATGTGGTTGTTGCAATGTCCGATATTTGAGATTGTGTTCCCGGCGTAACGGTTCACTTCAGATCCAATCAATAGTCGGATGGGGCGGAGGGATCCGTGCGAGAAATACGTTACGGATCGACCCAGGGGTTGTCATAGCAGATCGAATTTTTACTACAACATAAGTACAACATAGATCTCTGTGCAACATTACTGTAATAGCCTAAATATGTATTAAAGCTTTGTATAATACATTTCGTTGTACTTTATACTCCGTACTTCGTATATTACGTAGCATTTGAAGGCGTATAAAACACCAGGCATCGAGGATTCTCGGCCGGACTGGAGTGATATCGAACTGGTCCGTGTCCATGCCACTCGGATTTGCCTATGATGTACTCCGTACGGAGCACTGTTCTCGCAATCACTTTGGACCATGAGACCATCTTGTGAGTGGGTTGGTGGGGCATGATGTGCCAAGATGAAAGTGAGCACAATCACCCAAAAGGAGTCACGAATCCATCGGAAGTCTCATCGGGCGTGATGTGCGAACACCGATACGCGCCCTGATGCACATGGAGCTTGAATTGGAAACCAACATCTAAGGTTTACGTCGTCACAATCACATCCATCACAGCGTTACTCCTAAAGAGCAAGCATAATGCTACAGCACGATACAAAGTTTGATGGAATAAGAGAATCACGTCGTTATGGGTTATTCTCATATATGATCTACCCACTGTTGTACAACAATACGTGGAGCTGCTAGTAGCCTCAAACAAGGCCCTTGGAAATAGATTTTTCTCCGGATCAATCCTCCCTGGTGTCAATCACTCCACCCTAGTCTTCTCACCTAAATAACTGGTGCACTGAACATAATCAACCTTGGATCACTATAGTGTTGACGGATTTTTGGGTCAGGTCATGCTACCGGATAGAGCAGTCAAAAAGGTAGATCACTAAATTTGGGAGGGGGTTACGCTTCTAGCTTGCAGCTAGAGCGGAGGTTCCGCTACACCGGCTCATTGTTGTCTTATTCTCTCCGGGTTCCACTATCCATGTGTCGACGAGGTCAGAGTTTGGGGTTTTTATGTTGTACGCGGTCCTATGAGAAGGCAGACATTCGGGGATCTCTCGACTCCATGTTTAAGATTCGTCGCCCAGAGATCTTGAATTTTTGCTGCGAATGGTTCCATACAAAGTAAAAAATTCTAAAATGTCCTATACCACCACTATGCACAACATACAGTGTACAAAGCGACTGTCTAACTACCATATTAAACGTGGGATGAAACAAGGTTGAGACAGGAAAAAAAAAGACCATAACGCCAAGGGCAGTCTCCGGATGTCCGGGCAGTGATCATCTTTAGGCGCATGTGTGCATGTTAAGGGGGTGGACAAAGTTGGGGCTGCAACCCTCGTGACTTGCGTGCATAGAGCGACTTATTTCATGACGTTTAGCGCTTGTCGAGCAGGGTCCAACCAGATTCCCGGGAAAAAAAAAAAGAAGAAGAAGATGGTGTCACACTAGAATATAGTTGGAGCCTGGAGGAAGCCGAATAACAGGGGCACAAAATATTTCCAAAGAGGGGGGCGCCACAAAAAAGAAAGAGATAAATAAGAAAAGCTCGGCAGATCCTTGAGTGATCGACGGGGGATCTGTCAACTATTGATGTTTAGTTTGTCTTGGCTGACTGCCATGCGCCCGCGCTAGTATAGATCTGTACTAGCGAAAAGGGGAATCTGGTCAGACACTGTCAGTTACTCCGTATGGATAGTTGACACTCGGTTGTTTTAGGAGTCAATAGTCTACGGAGCATTATACGACGTACCTTTGTAGATAGAGTAGACATCATCGTTCTCCATAATCATGACGATCTTCGAATCATACAACCGTATTGTTGTACCGGGCTGCGCCCGATCGCCTGACCCAAAGCACCGGTCTCCAGTCACCCCGGTACGAGGGAACACTTAGGGAGACTCGACCGGGATGTTTAGGGAGGAAATGTGACTACCTAAAACAGATTTAATATGCAAGTCCGATCACCGTACGGAGTACTCCCCGATATCTACAACTTGATAACGTCTTATGTATAAATTCTACAGCTACAGACATACACGGTACCCCGTACTCCGTACAGCATACAACATTGCAAATTAGGTACTTTCTAGCAGATCCACTGATGTTTCTTTCCAAATTAAATTCTTCTATAGTGGACATGATTTTCTTTGCAGCGATGGGCACCTCCTGGGATCAGACATGACGCTAATGCAGGAACTGGGAATTTTTGCGTTTGCGTTATTTTGGTATGTGGAATTCGCGGGATACCAGATGAGTGGCTCTCAAGCCCTGAAGAGACATTACACTTGGTGTATCACCTCGTATATACAGTAAATTACCGCGGGAGACATCCGACCCAAACTCGGCTCTCCGCACTTGAACCCTGGATCACCTTTGTTTACTCCGAAGCTTACTATATTGTATACGAAGTACGGAGTACTTTACATGTATCTTCAGTGTTGCTATTATTGCAAGTATGCACCTTCATTGACCGGCATTTCATATTATTATTCATCAGAGAGTTGAATCAGTCGGATAGGGTTTCGTGGAGGCTCCTATGCTATATTTTTCCTTTTTCTTTTTTTCAGTCACACGTCCATATTGGAATGGGTTCACGAGGGGAGTCTGGACGGGATCGGAATTATGTTCTGGGCCAACTCTACTCTGGAAAAATAAATTAGAAAAATCAATGGTAAAGGATACGTAAAGAGAAAGAATAAAATAAAGAATATTAAAATCAAATCAAAATGTGACTCTGCTGCAAGAGTCAGGCCGCCACCCCCTACCGAGCGGGTGGTAGCGCGACTCCACGGGCTAAAAAAGGATGAAATACGGTGGGTAACTCTCAGCCTTCAATTGATGTGGGTTCTTCGCATCATTGGATTGTTAGATGGGGAGAAATAGACGATCCCAGATCTGAATTGCTTTTCCCAATTGCAATTGATTATTCTTAATACGTATTTTAATATTTTAATATTTTAATATAATTTATATTTTTGTATACTTGATCGAAGTACGAAGTACGGAGTAGAGGTACCCGCAATTCCAGTACTCATAGTACATAAGTCTCATGTACCCAGTACCAGGCACAGACCTTCGCAAGAAAGGTTGTTTCATCTGATTACCACCCGTTACCGAACAATACCCACCCACCACCCAATTATACCACACTGTTCGGCAGTTCTATACCGCGCTTTACTAGCCGTCACCCCCGATCTTCCCCCCAGCGCCTCCAAGCTCCATCTTCCTTTCTCTTCATCCTTTTCCTTCCCACACCAGTCTTTCCTTTACGTTCCTTGAGCTCTTTGCTTTTTTTTTTTTTTGGTTTCTTTTTCCATGCACACTCTTTTGGGTCCCTAACTCCCGTCTCTCCTTAACATCAACCATTATCACAAGCTACCACTGCCTCATTTCTTTTTCCTTGAATCACGGACTGCCCGTACTGCCACTCTTTACATTTACAATCAAGGTCCCTGCCTCCATTGCCATAGGTTGACCAAACCGAATCTACTTCATGATATAGACCTCATTCCTCGAAGCTGCCACTTTCTTGTGCAGCATCTCCATCCCCGTCTCTCTATCTCTCGCGCTTCTCGCTTCTCATACAACTTCCTCTCCTATACCTGCCTACTCCTTTGTTCAGGTCGCCATGAGCTATATCCACCCATCATGGAACTACCAGGGCCACCAGGGAATCCCAATGGACCAACACATGGCATATGACCCGTCGTCCATGGTCCCTCCTCCGATGATGCACCCTATCGACGGCTACATGTACTCTCACCCGCCAATGGAGATGATCGACTACTACCACCAACCGATTATGGACTACGACGAATACACAGAGAATTTGTCAAGACCACGGCTGACCAAGGAACAAGTTGAAACCCTGGAGGCTCAATTCCAGGCTCATCCGAAACCAAGCAGCAACGTTAAGCGTCAATTGGCGGCTCAGACAAATTTGAGTCTGCCTCGCGTTGCAGTAAGTAGAATTAGACGGAACCTTCTTGTCTACGCAGTCAGCTAACTGAATGAACAGAACTGGTTTCAGAATCGTCGCGCCAAGGCCAAGCAACAGAAACGCCAGGAGGAATTTGAAAAGATGACGAAGGCCAAGGCCGAGGCTGAGGAGGCTGCTCGCCGAAAATCAGAGACCTTGAACCAAATATCTGGGTCTCGAAAAGGATCAATCGCAAACGAGGAATCGGAGAAGTCTGCCACTCCTAAGCAAACACCTACCTCCACATCCAGTGGTCATGCCAAGACAGATTCCACATCCAGTCGTCCCAAGCACCACAAAACAAAGAGCGAGTCGGCAAGAGAGGCAACTTTTGCATCTCTGCAGAGGGCGCTGAATGCTGCTTGTGCTGCGCGGGATCGATTCGGTCGCCGGATCAACCCCCGGAGCAAGAACGAGTCTGTTCCCGAAGAAGACGAAGAAGAAGAAGAGGCAGTGTCCCCTGGCTCAATGCCACCACCAAAAGCGGTCACTCCAGCTAATGACCATGGGAATCTTGCCAACATAAACTCTTCCTTTTCGGGTTGGTCTGATATCAAGGAAGAACCAGCTTCCTGGGGAACCAACGAGCACAATGACAATGTGGGATACAGCACTACAGAGCAGACGTCGTATTCCACTTGCCACCAATCAATGGCAGAGGTGTCAAATCCTTCGCACTCTATGCAACAGAACTTGGACGTCTATTCGAACCGTCTCCCCCCTCACAGGGAAGAGTGGTCTGAGGACAGGGAATCACGACACGACAACCTAGTCTACAGCAACATGCAATATCCGATGCCCATGCAGGCACCAGATATCTCGGTCACACGTCGTGAGTCTTCCGATGCGCTGACTTCCTCACTGGAGGGTATCGGAATCTGTACTACCGGCCAACCTGGGCTGTCTCAACCTGTCGATCGAGTAGAAGCAACTTGGAAGGAACCCGGCAAAGAGCTTGATCTCGCCGCACGCCGCAAGCGCCCTCGCCCCGCTGCCATTGGCACCTCAGGAACTCGTCCTTTGGTCAACTCGACCTCGATGTCTTCGCTCTCGCCTACCGCTCGTATGCCTAGCTCCGGCGCTGGCAACTCGATGAGACAATCTAAGTCAACTCAGAGCCTCAACTCCCGGTATGCTGGCGTGAGGAAAGCATCGGCTGCCCAGCGGTCTCCACTTAATTTTACTTTTGCGGATTCCGGGTCTATCAAGAAGGCCGAGAAGATGCTGCGACCTTCGATCTCGACCACTAGCCTTGCTCCGCCAACTCCCTTGACTCCGCAAGACCTCCAGCATTTCATGCCTGCCTCCCCCACGGATAGCAACTACTGCTTGTCGGCCCACTCCACAGCCCACTTCTTCCCTACCTCTCAACCCATGCAGGTCAACATGGCATCACCTCCTGCCACGCCACTGGATATTTACTCCCCCTTCCCTTACCAAAACGTGGCCCCGCCAATGTCGGCTCCGGCTCAGGTCTCTTCCTTCCCCGAATATCTCACATGTGACTCGGTTCCCATCCCAGCCCGCAGCTGGGCCGACACTGCTTCGATATCTTCGCCTGAGTATCCGGCGGGTCTTCAGGTGCCGCATTCAACCACGGTCTCGCCCATGGGCTATAACGCGACCACTGACCACACCGGACAAGCTTTTGGCATGGAATCGGTCTCTGGTTCGCCGTCTTTGATCTATTCGATCGAAGATACCGATATACCAGGCTCTGCCGAACTCGCAGAGAGGAAGCGGCCTGAATTTATGATGCACGAATTCCCGGAGCACGATACCCAATTTGGTGGTCATCACTTGTCATCGATGCAGAAGCCGAAAGCCTATACGTTCGCGAACAACACGACGCCAAGTAACTATCCTTCCTAAGGGAAGGTCCCTTGGCCTTTCCCTTACTATGGATGTATGAGAAATGTGCGACAACTATTGGCATTTTGGGACGAGTTCATTACGCAAAATCTTCGCCTTCACCTTCGTTTTCCAATAATTTCCCTCAGGGGGGTGTTGCGTACCCAACCCTCCGTGCGCGGAGAGGCACTGTCATTTTATGCCTTCTATATACCTTTTTTTTTTCGTGTCTCTTTATTTGGGGTGTATTCACCGGGTTTTTACATATTTGGAGCATTCCTTGCATGTTGTTTATTGGGGTGGGATTGTTTTTGTTATTTTTGGTGTCTGATAGGACCTTTTAATTTCTGCCGGGCTCCCTCACCGGAGCTTCGGGACCTTTTTACCTTCTACCTTTGGTTACTTTTTTTCATCTTTGTCTTTGACCTCTTTTTATTCCCGTGATTTGGAATCGGGTTTTGTGGATGGGATTTGAACTTGGGTTTGCATATGGCTTTGGCAGCATTTGGCTTAATTTTTTGGCATTCTCCACGATACATACATTTGTTACGTATGTATCTATACTATCTCAAGCTCTCAATCAAAAAGGGGGTGATCTCTTACATTTTTGGCATTTACCCGAAATAAAACTCCGAGAACGAAATGATGATCAACCAACCAGCACACGGTTAGGGCTTGGCTATTACTCCGTAGTTCAGGCGCTCTGTATCTTCCTCTTTCTAGCTCGCTCTTAAGAGTCCTCGGAGATATCCACCAAAGGTATGTACTCCGCACGTCGTACAATAATGGATACGACACGTGCGCCAAACCATAGGTTACCGTGTCAGGAACCTTGGAACGCGGAACAGGGGCGCTCGCGGTAACCTTAACTACCACGTGCGCGAGTGTCTTCCAAGGTTCTTATTTGAGTATAAAAGGAACATATTTGTCGATCTCATCTCAAGCGAGGGAAAAAAACGACAGAACAAAACTCTTTCTTGAAACATTGAATTGAAACCCGCGTATCTCCGTCTTTCAATGAGACTCTCCACCCTCGGTTCAGCCCTTGTGGGCCTAGCTGTTGCGCAGGCATCGACCATCAATTACACCACGGTCACAGGCTATTTTCTACAGGATGAAAAGTCGACTGATCCCACTACATTTGACTATGTGAGTGATGTGCAACTCTGGCGAATCAAAAATAGTTAAATTTCAAAAACTATCTCTTTGTTGATGCCTTAACTAGTCATGAAGTCGGTCCACTAACATACCCAGACAGCGGAGAACTTCGGCCTGATCGGCCGCGCTTATCCCGCAGACAAGGAGCACAAGAGACACGGGTACGGGTCTCTGACCCAATGGGAGCGCTTCTACCACCAGGTTACTAAGTTGAATGAGCATTCCCCAAAGCACGTTGAATATAAGGTTTTGTTCCTTGGTCGACATGGAGAAGGGTGGCACAATGCCGCCGAAAGCTACTATGGAACACCAGCGTGGAACGTAAGTCGCTGTCTACGACCTTAACATCCTAGAGTACGATCTGACCATCTCCATCCAGTGCTACTGGTCCGAACTCAACGGCAACTGCACAGCAAGCTGGGCAGATGCCGATCTCACACCTGGCGGTATCTCACAGGCGCTCAAGGCAAATGAGTTCTGGCAAAAGGAGATCAACGAACAGCGAATCCACACACCAGACCACTACTATGTCAGCCCAATGACACGCGCTCTGAAAACCGCCAACCTAACTTTCACGGGCCTGGACATGCCCAAACACAGCGCGGCCTTCAAGCCGACCGTGAAGGAACACTTCCGTGAAGGAATCAGCGTCCACACCTGCGATCACCGCCGTAGTCGCAGCTACATCCACGACATGTTCCCGCACTGGCCCATTGAGCATGGGTTCACCGAGGAGGATGAGCTGTGGAATGGCGTGACGGCTGAGTCTAGTGGCGCGCAGGATGTTCGGAGTTCCCAGGCTTTGGGGGAAGTCTTCTTTACTTCGTCCAAGAAAAAGTCGTTTGTCTCGATTACGTCGCACTCGGGTGAAATCTCCTCTATTCTGAGGGTTATTGGACACCGGACCTTCAAGCTGAGTACCGGTGCTGTTATTCCGGTGTTGGTCAAGGCTGAGAAGGTTGACGAGGAACCGGCAACCTCTTCTGTGCCTTGGGAGGTGAGTCCGCACTGTACAGAGCCGCCCGTTACATCGGTTACGGCTTGTGTTTGTCCTTCCAGTGCGGCGCCTGTTACGACGCCTTTGGCAACGGGTTTCTAGATTGATTTGTAGGCTAGCCTGCGTGGTTGGATGGTTTTGTTTGTACGGGGAAGACCACGACGTGTATTCAAATTAAGCGTTTTGTGATAACTTTCGGCACTTTATGCGGCCTCCGTTCCTAAAAGGTTGATGACTTAGGTCAAGAGAAATCAGTATTCGATCAATTTTGATTAAGATGGTATGATTAGTTATATACTCTTCAACATTCCAATATTGTTTTTAGGTACATTCTTAGGTAACTTTAGCATATCTTGATCTCTTTTTAATATCTTTTAAACCTCCTGTTGGATGGATATCTTTGAGATGTTCTCCCCCCCTCCTCACGCTCTATTAGTGTTTAACCGCTTGCGTGGTCAAAAATGTGTGAATGTCATAACATGAGATTGACCAAGGAAAAAACAAAAAAAAGCGTCCCCGGGAAGGCTCGAACTTCCAACCTCCTGATTAACAGTCAGACGCGCTAACCAATTGCGCCACGGAGACTTGATTGTGGCGGAGGTCAGTGGGGATGGCTTCATTAGTGGAGGGGAACACAATGGCTGTGTGTTCATTACTACCAAGAGTACGCTATACGAACAGACCAACCTTGGAAACTTCAGTGCTATAAATGGAAATGGGAGTGGGGAGGTTGGAATATGACTGGAATACTACCTAAGTATATATTTATTACAACTGCAAAGATTGGAAAATATGTGTGAATGGCAAAACCTTGGAACTGGCAAGGTTTATGAGGCTCCGGGTGCTTCCATGGGAAGTTTTTTTCTTAGCTCGTCGCGATTGGTCAATATTTCTCCTCGCTCCACCGTGATTGGTCCACTCTTGGGGTTTTATACAGTGCAGGTCGCTTTGAAGTTGCTGCATATCACGATCGATCTATTTCGCTTTGCTGTCGCCTGGTCCAGATTTGTTCGACCTTGTACTCAATTATATTACTGTTTCTTGAAGATTGGAAGATCAATATCGATATGTGAAAGGCGCCTATGTCCCGGCAGAAGGAGATTGGAGAAATGATCATTGATGCTAGCCCTGTCCTTCCCATACTCTTGTGGTGTGGATCTGCTTCACTATATCTTTCTGGGCGGTACCTGGGCAATTTTTTTCACCACATTTCATTGGCGGAAAGCATGGCATCCGTCACAAGACAAGGTTGTGCCTGTGCAATCAGCACGGCACTCCTGGTTGCCTCAGGCCCAGGCTACCATAACAAGCTGGCTTTCATCAAAACAAACCTTTACCTTTCTGTTTACTCTCAGTGAAGCATCCTGGCATCCTTGGTGATCCTCTGGTACGTGTTGCGCTGTTCCTGGATCTTTTCGGAGTCAATCACAGCAATGGATCCATCGCAAGCCCAAAGCCCGCCCTCGTCGCGGCTGTCTGCGATGGTTTTGAGCAATTCGCCATCAGATCGGCTGGCTGTGATGGCCTCAAGCAGCTCTCCCTCGGAGCGGCTGGCTGCAATGGTCTTGAACAGCTCGCCCGCTCAGCAGGCTCCACCTGATGCTCCGCGTGATGCTTCTACTGAGGTTTCCTCCTCTCGCGCCWCTTTGTTTGGTAACGCCTCCTCTCCTCGCACTCCTCCCTTAGTCGAAAGTCCTTCTTATTC
>PKQL01000750.1:0-12663 GCA_002916455.1 Penicillium sp. CF05 | reverse complement strand
GACTTGGGTTAAGAGATTGAACGAGGGGGAGAATATTAAGGAGGGACTTCAGGCGTTTGTGGAGAAGAGGAAGCCTGTTTGGGTTGATAGTAAGTTGTGAGATTACTTTGTACATATGTAGACTGGGAGAAAGGTTTAAAAGAAAGATTCGATGCTCCATTCGCTAGCCATACTACAATTCATAAAGTCATATAAACACTGGTCCCATTACTCCCGCGCCGTGTACCTGGTATTCGCGATATTCCATGCAAGTTGAATTTCAGTCAAAGCGAAATCAAATGCGCGGTTGCCCTGCCTCTCTGAAAAAAAAAGAAAAGTGGTGTTAGGATGTCGTGAGGATGGCGTAAGGAAGAGGTGCCTACTTTGCGTCAGATTGCACGCCGTCCACAACCTTGACCACATGGGGGAAGAGGGGGTGGTCTCGGTCCAAGCCGGTCAATCGGACAGCAGCATCAGCAGGCGCGTTCTCCTTGAGTATCTTGGCCAGTTCCACACTCTCCTCGTCACCTTCCACATTCTGGAACCGCAGAGCCATTTCCAAAGAGCCCAGCAGTGACTCGAACTTTCCGCCACGCTCGGCCAGCTGCGCAGCCGGGCCGATGAAACGCTCCTTGCGGGATGCTTTGCGCATTGGGGCGCGACCTACGCGCTCCACGGTGTCTTCGAGGTAGGGGTTAGAGATTCGGGTGATGATGGTCTCGACGTACTCTTGCTGCTCAGCGGCGCTGATTTCATGTTTGTCGATGATGAGGGAGGCAGTCTCTTGAAGCACATCACGGACAATGCCGCGGATGCGAGAGTCGTGGAGGGCTTCGGCAATGGTCTTCTTGCCGGCATTGTAGCCATAGTAAGCTGCAGTGGCGTGACCAGTGTTGACGGTGAACAACTTGCGCTCAATGTAGGGCTCCAGGTGGCTAACCCAGTGGACAGCTGGGATATCTGGGTGATCAAACTCGCCGAAAGGCGTGGACTCCACGGCCCATTCATAGAACTTCTCGATGCGCACGTTGAGGCCGCTGTCGGCGGCCTGGCCAGGCACAATACGGTCGATGGCCGAGTTAGCAAAGCGGGCTCGGTCTGGCATAGAGCCGAGGCGGTCTTGAGCGGTGTTGTCTTTGATGAACTGGTGTAGAGTGTCAGTGGCTCCGATGGCGTTCTCACAGGCAATGACAGCCAACGGTGTAGCAGCGGTGCGGGCGTCGATTCCCTTGGCAATCACAGGAGCGATGAACTTGAGGATGTTCGGGCCCACAGCGCAGGTGACAACGCTGGCGGTTGAGATCTCATTGATGACATCGCTCTCATGGGTCTTGGAGTTGATGGCACGGTAGTTGGTGATGGTCTTGGTAGCCTCGCCCTCGTCACTGACTTCAGTGACCTCGTAGGACTTTGTGTTTTGTAGGGCAGTGATGATACTGTCCATGACATCAACGAAGACGACCTCATAGCCAGCAGTGTGGAGGAACTCGGCCACGAAGCCACGGCCGATGTTTCCACCACCGAAGTGAACAGCTTTCTTCTCCATGATATGAAAAGTGGAAGTGGAAGTACAGGTATAAGTAGAAGTGGGAAGTGGGTAGAGGCAGTAGAAGTAGAAGTAGAAGAAGAAGAAGAAAGAGAGTAGAAGTGGAAGTGGAAGTGAAAGTGAAAGGAGAAGTAGACTATAGAGAAAGTTGTGTTCCAGTTCAAGGGGGAAAGAGCAACTATTTAAGGAAAGAGGGGGAAATAAGGAAAGAACCATCCGTGGAAACTATACGGAGTACAAAGGAATCTCCAGGGCTGTTCCTGTCCCTGAAACTATGACGATGACTTCATATTTGGGCGGGACTAGCCTCCGCCTTGTTTTCAACCAGTCATAAGATGAGGACATTATGAATCGATTATTATTGTTATTGTTTATTATTGTTATTATTCAATATTATTCCGTTTTAATATTCTATAATACTCTCTAACATTCTAAACATTATAGAGATGTTACACTTCTCTTTAATGTCCGTGCAACCCTCATACTCCAACCTTGGAATATACCGCAATATAGAGACATAATCCAATACACTATTCCTCTTTGAGTAACTTATAGGTATCATTTCACGCGCATAACACACACGGCCTGAACCACTCACCGGCAAAACAAAAGAAAAGAACCGGGAAAACCCGCCCATATTCGTCAAATATTTCGCGCTTTGACAAGAACCTTGGCAAATGTAGACTTCGGGGGAAATCAGCCGACAAACCGGGAAGAGTTAACGGAGTACAGTGGTCCTCGGAGTCTGAGCCATTATAGGAATGTGTTGAGAATGTCTTGAGTAGTTGGTTTGAGGTATAACATGTGGTTATTTCAAGAATATTCGAGACTATTCACGATAGTCAATAGACCCTCGATAGACCCAACTGATATCCACTATGTGGTGACGTCGGATGAACGGTTGATAGCCCCGACCCATTTTTTTCCCACTTAGTCTGATCCAGCCGAGGTGTTTATTTCGAAGTGTATCTATCGCCTTCTATGCCCTAGGCTCGGAGCAATCAAGGAGATTGCTGCCTTGCACTGCCCAACACATATCTTAGCCCCTGGAAGTTAGAGGGAAGAGAGGGGGGGGGGGAAGCCTGACCCTCTCGGTACCGAGCCCGGCCATTGGCCCAACATGAAAACCCTCAGATATCCCACAAAAGTAAGTGGCTGAGCAACTTTGCAATTTCCCTTGAAACAACTTCTAGTTAGATTGACTATTCTATATCGGAGTAATCTTAAGGTATCCTCAACGTGGTATTCCTTAATATGGTATCATTCGATTCATAAATGGCTCTTCTATCTATATTGTACTATACTGTATGGGATTGTATTCGTTGCGAGTTTCCCCGACGTCCGCCCCCCGTCTGAAACCTGCGCTCTCCGACTGGCTACCACCACCGCTCCCTTCCTGTCTCCTTTTCCTTTCGGGTACTGATTACCCCTCTATATTCTTTGAGGCGGGCGCAGGCGCATACGCAGCCCGTTTGTGAACAAAGACATTCACAAAGCAAGAAATGCTACCGGCGAGCACCAGCCCCACCGCGGCCCAACTCATCCCGAGGAATCTCTCGCCGTAATGGGCCGACACGTTCGAGCCCTTGCCGTGAGCGTTAATTAAAGCGACGAATTCAAACGCGATAACGGTTGTGATGATGGACGCGATGCTGATACTAAAAAATCCGAGCTAAATAATGATCCCGTGTCAGCCATTTGTCATGCTTCTGGGGAAATCTGAAATCCAAAATGCACCACGCTGAACTGGGAAGTATCGTCTGCACAGACGATATGCAGAGACCGGAGTCTATGTAGGGGGGTAACTCCGCCAGATCGTGATATGTGACTCACCATGAAAAACGAAAATTCAAATAAGCCCTGGCCTGCGCGCGGGGAGAGAGTCGTCCATACTCGTACGAGGATGGCGGCGCCCATCGCCCCAACTCCGATACAGTACATCACGGCCATGACTTGGCTTGTCATTCTGAATGCGTGGAAATCATCGCTGATTACGCGTGTCCACCCCAGGTCTTGGCCGGAGGTGATCTCCTTCGGCCAAGTTTGTGTCGGGTCAAATGAGGATAGAATCGTGCGGTTCGAACATTCAGTTACGTTGCGCGTGACTTCTGTGCCGGGGTCGAGCGTTACCAGTGTTCCCTGGCAGTAGGCCATGACGTGGATGGAATAGAAATCATGGGCTCCACTGCTGGCGGTTCCTGCGGTGCGTGCAGGTGTATAAAGCTAGATGATAGGCCGCGCCAAGTCAGTCTCATGCACCCATCCGCCACTTATAGAGTAGTTGGAGACGATTGGACTTACCGTCAAGAGATCCACGTCTTCAAGGAAGTTTCTCTGCGACCCCGCAAAGAGACATAGGAGGGTAAGTATAAATGCGATGAACGCCGTCACCGTCGGAAATAGGCTCTTGAAGTCCAACATTGTGGATTGAGTGTATGCGTTGGTCTAGTTCTAGTCTTCTGCAATATGTATTTGGACTCAGTATGCAGTATTTGGGAATGACCGATAATGATATGGAAGCTTGATATTCGAGAAGATAACCGAATCTGCGATTCTCGCCCTCTTCATGATCCTTATATACATACCATACCGGGAGTTGGGACGGTCGGGATCGGGATCTTTTCTCACGATGGCTTCATTCCAGACGTGGGCTGTTAGAAAGGGGAACACATTTATTCCAAAGTTCTGCATACATATCGAGCCTGGATTTCCGTGGAATGTATGCATTACACATGATCGTGTATTGGATAAAGGCCTATAGCTATTGGAAATGTAAGTCTAGAGTAGGCCAGGTATGATGGCTGGGGAAGGGGTCCTGCGCACTTCAGGAATGTGTTACCAGCCACGAAGGATCTTGCATGTCGACATCGTACTTGCAATTTATTCGTGGAATATGGTACCGATGAATTAATTAAGATATGAATTGTATATGATTTTTATCTATGGGCTGGTTTGGGAAGATTGCGATCTCAGAGATGAAGGGATGTGCCAGGTTATATATATTAGAGCCCAAGAAATTTGACGTCAGCGGCAGGGGGTTTTAGTACTTATGACCTTGGCCACTTCCCAGATTGACACCCGTGGACCAAGGTTTCTGTGCATTGGTTCAATGTCTCTGGAAATTTCGATGTGCCTCGACCTCAAATCCTCAGCCAGTTTAGATCCTTCGGCGCAACAGATTCCAAACTTACCTCTGTAATCTGATGGAAGATGTAATATACCATTTGGTTTGCTCTCCTCGGCGAACGAACAATAGTTATGTATATTTAATTATCATGACAAATACCCAAAAACAACAAGGAAGCACTCCATCCCTACGAGCCGACCTATCTATATTCCTGTACGGTGAAGGATAGCGGCACATTGGACAACTGGTATTTAATTGGTTGAGCAGTAACCTCGGTTGGGGTTCAGCTTGGCAGAAAATCATAGAGTTTAATAACACCCATAACTTGTTAGATCAAGTATCATAGATCAAATGATTGCATGTTACATGTTGAAAGTCAGTCTTGTAGGAACCATGCCTTTCACCGTTATTCTACGGTTTACAGCTATCCGTTTCTAATCAATACATGGTCCTTCTAGCTATAACACTAGGAAGGGGCAAAACATCCAAAAGCCTTATAAAATGATTCTCAATACAACATTTCCCTAGTATTACAGGTCAAATACATCAGACTTGAATAGTACTATGAAGAAAACGAAAAGTATTAGGAAAGAGACGGAGAGCAAAGGCGGTGAATTGATCAATACGCTGAACCAATCAAATGCCCGCTGTCCGGCATGTCGCTATCTTCCTCTGTACATTCTTGTACTAAGCAGATGTGAAAGTAAAGTGGATGAAGACCATCAATCTCGTCTCCACTAAGTATGGCACATTCAAAAGCACCTTCCCTATGTTGATGGGTATCTCTGGATAGCAAACTTTCATTGGATAGCATATTGTCAGGACTAGGTATCTTTTGTATGCCAACTCAATACAAAAGATACATAGGCACTACATAAAGCATAACATCGATTTTTCTCAACTCTCAAACTAGCCTAACGAAGAAGAAAAGCACGAAGATCTAGGACAAAGCCTAGGTTAATCAGTCTACTGCTAGGCCTGGTTTCGAATACGTTATATAGAAGTGTAAAGAGTGCCTGAAAAGCACCACATCTATATCAAAGTTTAGCCATTTTCTTGCTTTCGTGCATACTTCTTAATTCTTATCAAAGTCGACATTGACTGGGCAATTGAGCAATTGAACCTTCATTTACACTACATATATCTTTTACATTCTCCTTAACCTAAGAAGATTGACTTTAAGACTATGTTGGCTCTATGTACCTTTTGTATGGAATTGCTATACAAAAGATACCTAAGTCTTACAATTGTTATCCGGTGGTACCCACCAACACTGGGCAAGTCGTCGGTGGGCTTGCCACGGTTATCTTTAATTATTGCTTTCGTACATGTCTATGACAAACTACATACATGTAGGCATTCGCCAAAGGGTAAAGGCACACAATAGATATTGCCATACTCGGATTATTGGTGTATCCGGCGACAAGAAATCTATGTATATTCCAAAAAATCCCCAAAGGTGGTCTATTATGGGCAAGAAATTTCACTGGTATCAATCGGAAGTGTTCCTTCATTCCTGCAACCATCTGTCATTGCTCAGGTAGAAGGAATTGCTTCGCCCTAGAAATAACCCGAGGCCTGTGCAACTTGGTTAGCTCACTATTATTAGAAACCAGATAAACAGTATGGAGTACTCCGTAGATCATTTGCCATAGATGCTTGATCGTTAGATCGGCGGAACGGATCAGCTGTAACTAGAGGCATGCGTGTAACTCTGGAGGCTGATACATTGTTGCCTGTCGGGATCGACATCGGGAAGTATACAAACAAGTTCCCTGTTGGTGTACAGAATCTTTAAACAAGTCATAATGCGTGAGAGATTGAGGTTCGATTTGCCAATTATTCAATCCATCTCACTTTGCATTCATGCACTTCGAAGTCACCCTCTCCTCATCACTAGACATATCCCTTACCTGGGGCCGTATCCTTTGTGAAATCCACCAGGTTCCCAGTGTCGCTTAAAGGCTGTTAGTGAAGATCTTGCTGGACTTGGAAACGTCGTACATTGGCCTTAGGCAAACCTATTTAGGATACCGGAGATGACATTAAGGTTAGAGACTAAAAGGTTAGAGGTGCACTAGTCACAGACGGTTGTACAGGTCGTCATCTCCAATGTTGAGTTGACCCCCCCGGAGCTGAAACATCGCATGATTACGCATTTTGCTTTTCTTATCACCTGTTCATGAGTGAGATGGTCCGTGGCAAACCACGTCATGAGCAAACTGTAGACCAACCTCAGGGGATTACACGAAAAGAGCTTGCAATACGACGTAGGTCAGACCGAAACTGGTAACGGCACAGTATGATGAACCAAAGGTTAATATCTCACTCATCTGACTGCGTTGATAATATCGCCAAACGCCACTTCTCATAAAACTATCCGCGTATATCGCTTTTACAGTGCCCTATAGGGGCCGGTAACACAACCACGTGAATGACCATGCAAAGAAGAGGCACCAATGCAAAAGAAAAAACAAACTTACTAGCAACAGCACTTGAAGACAAGTGTGCGCTCTATGCTGATGTAATGAAGGCTCAAGGCTATCTACCTAGGTAGGTACGGAGTGTATCCTTCCAATAGACCCGGATATAGGGCTGTAGGGTGTCATGTCTCGCGTCTGGACACGCCACAACACTGATTATTGATTATTCCCAATGTACACGGGGTTGTTCGACTGGGGATACCGAACACTATATACGTACCTTGATTATTTAGTCAATTGGTATCTGTGATGTACTACTATCCGAGATGTAGTGCTGTGTACTCCACATCCGTACCCATCATGAGACGACGCCCCATGAACCCATGCACTTGTAGACAAGCTCGTGGCGGGCAGCACGTACGGAGTACACAGCGGCTAGGATATCAGGACTCTCTTTCAAAGTGTTCGCTCTTCTAGAAGTCAGCTAATGTATGCAGCCTGCAAGGGCGGAATTCCCGACGGAGCAGCCAATGAGCAAGACGAAATAAGCAAAGAAAGTCGTCTGCCTTTATTGGCCGGCATCAGAGAGATGTTAGGCTAGTGTAGCCCGAGATCATCCAGGTATCCACGCAAAGTATAGCATATAGCGCAGCCCCTGGGAGCTGAAACGAAAAAGGGGGAAATTGAGCAAATCGGTCTGCAGGGCGCATATCATACGCAAGGCGCAGATTTGGTGGGTACAAAGGTTTCTCAGACGCATTCCCGAGTATCCTAATGTAGGGGGGTTGCCCGAGACATATCAAACCACGCGTGCATTCCAATGTTGAAATCTTGATTTTGACAACTGACCACGCGAAACGTGAGCACGTGCTCGCCATCACGAAATCCAGCCCTAGAAGACCAAGCATTGTAGAAGCTCACTTGGCGACGCCCGTCCGGAAGCCTATTATTGATTGACGGGCTTGGAATTGCTTGGATTTCTTGGAATTGCTTGGGATGATGTGAGATACCGAAGCAAGCTTTAGCCAAGATCGTGTAAGGTTTTGATGCAGACATGGTCGCATCCTTCCATTTCAGACGGATTTCTGGCCCAAGATGGTCGATAGTACACAATTTTAGTCTCATTCGAAACCGATTCCACCGGGGAACTCGTGTCGATGATACTCTGGTCCATGTCAATCTCGTAGATTCACCGGTTAGGTCGGGATGTAGGACAGCAGTGACACGCAACGTGATAACACGTGTTGGAGGTAGGTTTAGATTTCGAGCGAAGGTGCGGAGGATGGAGCTGCACATGGTCAAATTCTGCATGCTGATTGGTCAAAGATTATGTATACAGGATGGCCGGGGTTGTCGATTAGCGTGGAACTGCCTCAGCCACTACGTCAATATTGAATGGCCCAGATGCGGGCCGTTTCGGTACTGGAAGTGATTTTGGGAGATTGCTTTACGAAGTAGATAAGATATTGAACAATTGCCTCAGTCAAAGCGTAGATGATATTACGATATTCCCCTTGAATCCGAGATGACCTCCGACTCCGGAATTAGGTGTTTTGGTTACGGTTGCCACTTTGCCCGTGGCGTCCCATTGGCATCCTATTGGCATTGCCTTGGCATGTGGCTTCGCTAAGAATTCATTTCACCCTATGTATAAGTCTTGTATGTTGTACATTGTAGACGCTTCATAATTAATCGACAAATAATGATATATTGTAAATACTCCGTACATAAAGGAGTAATTTATTGTCAATCATCGAACTGAAACTGTGAACAGAATTCATCGCCCCGCGAAAGTTGGGAAGATCTGCCTCGAACCGAAGGCGGTGTCTATCTGAATTGAAATTCTGCCTCCACGTGCAGGGTTGATTGGTTACCGGTAGCCCCATAAATGACCCACCTGACCCACTCCAATCCACTAAAAGTAGAAAATCTGCTTCCGGAACCAAAACTAGCAATAGCAGACCCAGATCCACACCAAAAGAGGGCCCTGACCCCAAGATAGAGTGGTTCTTGCCTTCCGACCTTCCAAGCTTTTCTTTTCTTTTTTTTTTTTTTTATCGATTTTTTTTTCTGAGTTTGAAGTGGAGACGCTTATTTGTGCCGTTGCATGTTCTTCCACGCTCCGGTTCCCTCACTGTTCGCTTCTGCCTTCTTCTTCCCACCTTCTATCTTTTCCCATACTTAAGGAAGTCAATCGCCACTTTCTTGGGTTGAAGTATCACATTCCCCAACTATTGTGGTCACTTTGACTTTCTCTCCCCCGGAATTGACCCGGGTATCAGGCAAAAGTTCCTGCTCACGCGACACCTTTCAGTGAACGCTCCCACCATGACCGACTTCGGTCCTCGTGCCCCCCATGGGCCCGACATGTCGGGAGACCATAACCCGCTAGAAGATATGGATATGAACGAGAAGGGTGCCTTCGATTCCCTCATTCGCCCCGATGACAGCTACACCCCCGAAGGTACCTACTGGGCTGATCTCCCGCTGTGGAAGAAGATCACATTCGTTACCTCCTACAACAACATGGAGGCAAAGAGAGAGCTGAGTGATATCTGGAAGATGACGAAGGAGGATCCTCTCTCGCCCGTCTCTTACTACTTCCGCAACATGGTCCTCCCTGGTGCTGGTCTCGGTCTGGAGGGTTACGTGCTCTTCTCTATCGGCAACATCAAGCCCCTCTTCCAAGCAGCCTTCCCCGATTGCTGGAAACACGCCAAAACCTGCAGTCAGCAGTGGATCTACGCCATCGACTACCTCGAGATCATCGGTATCATCGTGGGTCAGATACTGGTTGGAATCTTGGGTGACTGGTAAGCTGCAATCGTCCTACCTGTGGGAATGGGGCTAGAGCTATACTAACGAATAACTAGGCTTGGCCGTCGATGGGGTTTGATTCAGGACGCTGTTATCATGCTTCTCGGTCTTGTCATGTTGACTGCCGCCTGGGGTGTGACCCAAAATGGCTGGATCATCTGTTATGCTTGGTGTCTCTTCATCTACGGTATCGGTGTTGGTGGTGAGTACCCCATGACCGCCACCAGTGGTATGGAAAATGCCGTCGGCTCTGGAAAGATCTCCACCAAAGAAGATCGCCTGCACCGTGGCCGCAAGGTCACCAGTGCCTTCCTGATGCAGGGTTGGGGTCAGTTCTTCAACCAGGTTCTGCTTATCATTCTCCTTCTCTGCTTCCACCACGGCAGTGGTAATAACCCTTACTCCTCTGTCTCTGTTCAGTGGACCTACCGAGTTTCCTTCGCGATTCCCGCCGTCGGTACTTTGTGGCTTGTGTACTACCGTGCCTACCACATGAAGGCTGCTAGCAAGCAACTTGCCGCTGCCAAGAAGAAGGCCTCCGTCACTGGTTACGATGCCCAGTCTCTGAAGCTGACCTTCAAGTACTTCGGATTCCGCATGTTCGCAACTGCTGGCGGTTGGTTTGCCAACGATGTTTTCTTCTACGGCAACAAGCTCTTCCAAAGCGAGTTCATCAAGGTGATCAGTCCCGAATCCGACTCTGTCATGCCCACCTGGTTGTGGAACTTGGTCAATGTCGGTGTTTCGCTGTGCGGATACTATATGGCCTCTTTCTTGATCGACAACAAGCTGTACGGTCGCAAGTGGATGCAAATCATTGGTTTCATGCTCTGCTTCATTCTCTTCATCGTCCCTGCCTTCAACTTCGAATACTACCGCCGCCCTGAGAACATCAAGTCCTTCCAGACTATGTACTTCCTGAGCTCTTTCTTCAACCAATTCGGTCCCAATTCGGTCTCCTTCCTGGTTGCTGCCGAGGTTTTCCCCACACCCATTCGTGCCTCCGCTCACGGTATGTCCGCTGCCTGGGGTAAGGCTGGTGCTCTTCTGGCCGCCGTCCTGTACAACTACATCGATACCCAGACCAAGTTCTATGTTGTGCCTTGGTTTGGCCTGGCTGGTGCTGTGATCACCGCCTTCTTCCTTCCCGACACCACCGGCCTTGACCTGAAGGAGCAGGAGCGCCGATGGCAATACCTCCGCCAGGGTCGCGAGCAAGACTACCACGGTCCTGCCGTGCACCCCAAGCACCTATCATGGTATGAGCGCTACGTCCTGCGCAAATCCCGCTACTACAACGCCGAACTCGACTACCAACAGAAGGTAGAGGATTACCGCGTCGAGTGGGAGACGGCTATGGCTGCCAAGGCCGCTGAAAAGGATCCTGCCGATGCCATTGACACCGATGACTCGCTTCTCGAGGGCCACGTGCACACATACTTTCACCGTACTAGCCCTATGTTCAAGGGCATGGAGAAGAATGTGTCTTCCAAGCAAGATACTTTCACCTTGCCTCCTCCTGCAGAGAGCGAGTCTGAGGATGTTTACAGCAATGAGAAGCAGTAAGCGGTTGGTTTGCTCGGTCCTCAGGTTATTGCCTGTGATGAGACCATGAAACAATTTTCTTTTAAAGCTAGCCTGGCTATGAATAATTCCCCTTTTGATTTTTCTCTTTTTAAAAAGCCAATTTTGCATATACACCAAGTCGCTTTTTGGAGATCTTCATGCTCGCTATATGAATCGACTTTTTGCTTGACGCATGAAGCGGGCCCCTCGATCCATGGATATTGATATATTGATACCACATATTGTTACAAATATTATTCTTGAAGACCATTCATCCAATGAAGACACGTAGTTAACACTGGCAGTCTTGGAAAGTGATTAAAATTTTCACTAGCCTGAGGCAGAAAGGCTTACTAACATTATATTTTCTGCCCAAGCGGGCGGACATCGATGGAAATGGATGTATATGAATCGCACACTTCGTCAAATTCGATGGTACCCCAAACATAAAATCTCAAGAAAAACAAAAGAAAAGAATCATGAGACTTTTCGCCTTCGGCTCCAACGGATCAGGCCAACTAGGCATCGGTCACGAAGAAGACGTCTCCACACCAACGCAATGTCTCTTCGAACAGGCAGAGATATCACAAGGATCCCAAATAGCCACCATTCAAGACACCGGCTTCGCAGATGAATCTGAAATCACCACAGTCGCAGCAGGCGGAAACCACACTCTCCTCCTGACAACCAGCGGCTCCATCTACGCCGCCGGCTGCAATGCAGACGGACGGTGCGGGCCGCACAGGGCAACCAAAAGCCCAAAAGAGCACGAATCCGGCAAGAACGGAAACATCCTGCACTTTCGTCGAATGATCATCTCAGACGCGGCATCTGATACAGAGGTATCAAAGTTCAAACACGTCTCCGCCACGTGGGAGGGCACGGTTGCTGTAGCTTCCGTGCCACGAAGCAGCAATAACGTCGACCATGGAGACACTCCCGACACGGAAGATCGTATCTTTGTCTTCGGCTCCTCGCCTAAAGGTGAGCTGGGTCTGGGACAAAACACCCCCGCCCCCGTCCCGGGGACATGTATCCCCTCTTTCCCGCCAACGGATTCGAGAATCACAGCACTGGCAAGCGGAATGGCTCATTCAGCTGCTGTGCTTTCGAATGGGCATGTCTATGGCTGGGGCGCGGCGCGGAAGGGCCAGCTCGGGAGGGAGAATCAAGATGCTAAAATTGCTTATTCTCCTGTTCGGGTT
>PKQL01000749.1:0-12683 GCA_002916455.1 Penicillium sp. CF05 | reverse complement strand
CTAGTTGACTAGTTGGCTACCTAGGTAATTAGTTATTAATTGGTTTATGGGAAATTATTCAATTACAATTCAAAAATTTAAAGATACATCTTTTCATAGAATAAGAAATAGTCTCACACTTAAGTGCCCAATTCTTTGAGGCTGATTCGTAAATACTGGGAACAAGGCGCATTTCTTTAATAGGATCAGACTTTATATAGTAACTACATATGTACATATATAGGTATAATAATAGTATAGGTTAAGTATCAGCTCATAGACCATAGGAGAGATTTACAATGTAGACTTATGTAGGTATGCATAATTATATCATACCTCCAGGGCTATTATATCATTACTTTTTCTTTCTAGAAACCATAGAAAACGTGGCAGTGTCTAGGAGTATATACATGTAGTTATATAGTCCATATAGAGTATACGGAGCCAACACTTCGTATTCGCTCTTGGGCAAAGGGGCTGAGTTAGTTTTTGAAGGTTTTGTAAATTTTATTGTAATTGCTTATATTAAAGAAAACTCTTGAGACTCTCAAGACTCTCAAATCTCTCAAATCTCTCAAATCTCTCAAGACCTTTAAGATTTAAAAGGCCCCGAAATCTCTTGAGGACTCGGATTTGCATTTATCAAAATTTCGTCATACCGTTACTTCCCTTCTTCACTACTTTTTACCTCCCTATTCTCACCTTTGACACCTTTTATTCTTTCTTCTATTCTCTTAAATACTCAGTACTCAGATTCATCATGAAGTTCACTTGGGCGACAACGCTCCTTCTACTCTCCACCAGGGTCGCATCCTTGACCATCCCTCAAACCGAGTCTACCGATCTCATTGAACGAGACGTGGAATCCCTGGATTCTCTGGACTCTATCCAGGACACTTCAGATATTACAACTCTCGAGAAACGACGTGGCGGTGGTGCAGGCCGTGGCGGCGGCGGCAGCAGCGGAGGAAGCAGCGGAGGCCGCACCGGTTCTTCCAGTTCAGGCTCAAGCGGAGGCCGCACCGGTTCTTCTGGCTCTTCTGGCTCTTCTGGCTCTTCTGGCTCAAGTGGCAGTCGCGGTGGTTCAACAAGCAATGTTGGTGGTACAACCCGTGGCGGCTCTGGCACTCGACCGGCCTACGGCGGAGGCAGCTACTATGCGGGTGGTGCGCGCACTCCGTACAAATCTGGCTCCCGGTCCGCTGGAGGAATCGCCCCCTACTTGCTCGGTGGAGCTGCACTGGGCTTCTTCCCGGGTCTTTGGCTGTACGGCGCCTACGCCTACCCCTATAGCCACCACTATAACTACTACAATGACGATTCTCACAAGAACGAGTCGCTCCCCATTGTCTGTGTGTGCCAGGAGTACTCGGAGTGTGGCTGCGACAGCAACGATAACCGCACCTACTACGAGTCCCTCTTCAACGGCACCGTGCCCAAGAACTCCAGTCTTGTGCGTGTGGTCGATGTGAACGGCACTCAGACCATCTACATCAATGGCACCTTGGCCAATGGTACCACCGCCCCTGACGAAAGCTCTAATACTTCCTCGGCATCTGGTCCTGTCGCGATGGTATTGCATGCCAGCGGGTACTGGATGACTATTGCTGTGGTAGTGGCCGCCGTCTGGGGATTCTAGATGCTGCCAACGGTATTGCTTTCTTTCTTTCTTTCTTTTCTTTTCTTTTCTTTTCTTTTTTTTTTTTGCTTTCTAGATACTGGGTTATTATTATAGCTCCATCTGGCTGTTTATGATGAGCCTCGATGCTATGATAAAAGATGATTGGGATGGATGTTTGCTTGTGACTTTTGATACCCCGGGTTGGGAACTTGCCCTTGGCCTGTATAACAGTGTTGTTTATACCTATTAACGCTTGCTTCTGATAATGTGAGGACGCTATTGAACTGACCTGAAACCGTAAACCGTAATTGTTATAATCAAGTTAAGAACAAGAGTATAAAATGTAGTCTCCGGTCGACTATATTATCTTCATCATTTGTGTCTATCTTGGTCCTATACAGGGCCTTGTCTATCCAATAGTAGTGTAGATGTACCCGCTTCTTCATCATTAAAGAGGTCATAGACGATCTGAAGAAAGGGAAGAGCTTGGAAGTATAGAAATGATGCAGATTGGACTAGTTGTACTGTCAGAAACCAGTGCTATTTTTGTTTAAGTAACTATGGGGGACTCTATAAAAGGAATTTAACAGATAATAAGGAAAGATCGCAAAGGTCATCTCCGGTCTATATCGAGGAACATAAGGAACATAAGGAGTATAAGGAGTAAAAGGAGTAAAAGGAATGACATTCAATTGAAAGAGCCTTGCAGCCTTAGTGCCTTGATGCCTTGGTACCTGTCTCATCTGGGGTTCCTTCGAACTCCCTTTTCCCTCATCTCCTGTCTCTTTAGCAACTTCTGTTCGAAACAGTGTCACTCTTTTGTTCTCATTACATTCTTTTATCATTCACTCTTTTGGCTCGAGTCACTCTTTCGTCGCAATTCGCACTTCGCAATTCGCAATTACCAATTGTCAATATCATAACAACTTCGAACCAAAACATCAACAATGCAATTCACCAAGGCTCTCCTCTTCCTCTCGGCCCTCGCACCCGTTGCGTTCGCCGTTGAAGCTTCCACAGCCGACTGTGTCACCGAGACTCTCACTTTGGTGCCCTCCGGCTACACTCCTCCCCCGTCGTCCACCCCAACTCCCACCCCGATCTCAACCTCGACTGAAACTCCCTCGTCGACCTGGACGCCTGTCATCACTAGCACTCCCTCTAGTGCTACCCCTTCCATGAGCCACATCKCCAGCTCCTCCACCCCTCTGATCAAAGCTAGCAGTGTCCCCGCCGGTGAGGCCTCAGCTACTCCTTCCGCCCCTGCCACTGCCGGTGCTGCCTCAAACCACCTCCCTGGTTTCATGGCTGCTGGTGCAGCCGCCATTGCTGGCCTTCTCATGATCTAAGCTCCATTTCCTGACTCATCGAACGAGTAAATGTTTGAGTTACCTCGATCTTGGTGTCGACGTTGTCGCATTGCATCCAGTGTCAGCCTTGGTACTGAACTGCTTCGGTCATCTAGAATGGCCCGCACTTGGCCCTTCCGATGTTTTCGTTTTGGGATTATCTTCTTCTCTACATATTTTTTTCTTCTTGACATACCCTTCTTTTTTAAAAAAGAACCTTCATTCTGGTTACGGTGGTTTTGACATGTGTTTTCCGATCTTCCGATGTTTATACCCCTTTCTTCTACCTTCGATACTCCCCTTTTTGATATCGACCATGCATTTTTGATCTGAACGCTACTACCTTTCTGTCTTGGTCGACTGGATTCTTTCTCTGCATTAATGCTCGCATCTTTGCTCTTGGATGTCATACTACTGTTACTTACCGAGTGTAAGACTTACGAGCTTTACTTTTTGTGCAATTGATACATTTCATTGTGGCTACATCTGACCCCTACATCTGCAATCTTCAACTATGACGTGAGTAATTAGTCCTTACATCTAGTATGAATTCCTAGCTTCTCGGTGGGAGCTTAGCTATAACTTCATCCACGGCGTATGCTTGACAAAAACCAAACTGAATCAAGCGCATCGATAATCGTAAATAACTTCGGAGAGGACTGAAAACTTGATCTTATCTACTACAATGACCCCAAGAACGGGCACCAGAAAAAAAAATATCGTACAGAAAGGAAACCTATAACTAGCCTACTCTTCTTTAGAGAAAGCAGCCTCGTATCTATCGCAGAACAAGTTAGTCAACATCCCTCCACTCAGCAAAAGAAACCACATACCTCTTGCCTCGGAAGGCCCACAAGCCCCAGTTTCCACAAGAAACATCGTGAGGATCCTGATCATTTAGGTCCCAGCGCAGACTGCGGAAGATATTCTCCCCGGGCTCAAGAAGCACATCGAACTCCCCACGACACTTCTCACCCACCCAGTTGATATCGCGCTCCAGATCCCACTGCGTGTACCCAGTACAGATGATAGGGACCTTAGTCTCAAGCAACTGAGGCAGCGTCTCCTCCCACTCATGCGAGCTAGCCGGGTGACCCAGACCGGGATGGAAGAGCATGAAGCAATCCAAGTAAGGATCAAAGGGACCGAAATACCGCGCCTTGTTCATAGTGTGGAAGTAGTCCACGTAAGTAGTGATCTTCATCTGGCCACCGAGTCTGTCCTCGACGATGCCGCCGAAGGGGTTCTCGGGCGTGCGCTCGGGAAGCGGATACTCCCCGTCTCGGTTCGCCATACTCTCCGGCCCGATGAAGATCAGATGCAGCAGGGCGCGCGGATACATGTACTGCAGCTGCAGCCAGACGTCGCGGGGGAGGGAGGACTCTGCGCGGGCGCCGAGGATGAAGATTCGTACCGGGGGCGCTTTCAGGCGGAGGCCCTTGACGTCGATGCTTTCACCGGATTTGGGTGGGTGGAGGGAGTAGCGGAGGGCTGGGGGATGGATTAGTTTGCTGTGTGGGGACACTGCTAGCAGTGCTCTACTGCCTGTATAGGGGTCAGGACTTACCACTGAGACTCTTCAATCCCTCCGGCGTGAGTCGTCCACCGGAACGAACACTATATGGGCTAAGCTCGTGCAGGACACTGCCGATTGTCTGGGGGTAGGTGAGCATGCGGGTAACCTGACGCATGGAGCGGTCGTCGTTGATCGCCGCGAATTCACGGGTGTAGAGGTAAGTGTCCCAGTTAGTCATGTTGATAACGAAGTTATCATCCTGAGGACCGGGGTAATGGAATTCGTGGAAGAAGCGGCCGGAGTGCAAGTCGTGGTCGTCCTCATTGATCTGGCGCAGTGTGTCACAGATCTCGAGGTGAGCCTCGAAGTCATCCATCCAATGACCCTCGGAGCAGTAGACTGGCACACCACAATCGGGGCACTCGAAGTGCGAATGGGCCGGGGGCAGGTTTGTATCATCGGTGGTTTTTCTGGCTTCGGGGTCGTGCGGCGAGACGGCCGCGCGGGTTTGCTGGTGGCTTGGGTGGGGGCAGAAGGCATTCTGCTTGATGAACTCGGCGCGTTTGCGGATCGCCGGTGAGGGCGAGTTTGAGAAGGAGTGGAACAGGTTGTCAGGTTTCAGGACGGCCCGAGGGTTGACGGAGGACCCGGTTGCCGTGTGAGCTGCCCGCTGCGGGAGGGGAGAAGGCGAAGACTTGGGTGCACAGCAGGTCTGACTGTGTGTGTGCTTGGGCTGCTCTGGGGTGTTGCCCAGTGATTGACCATTGCGTTGTGAGCCAAAGCTGCGGATGAAAGACGGGGAGATGGGGCTTCTTCTCCGCGCGGTGGCGAGGCCCTGCAGGCGAGCCTGAGGGGCCGAGGCCCTGACTCCTTGACGGAGGACCTGTAGGCACTGGACACAAGTGTATCCTGCCATTGCGATGTCAATTGGTTGTGGAGGGGAACTGATCAGACCACGGATAGCTCTGGGGATGTTTTTGCGGCGACACGTGACTGATAACGACCATGTATGGACGAAGATATCTTCAACTTTGGCTTTACCTAGGCAGATTCTCAGGTGTAGTCAATTGATTAGGTGAATTTAACCTAAAGATATAACATTTGCTATGTATGCAGTTTTATTCAAATGAGCCCATGCCCACGAAAAAGCTATCCAGAATTCATTCGTTTATTTACGAAAATTGAGAGTCTTGTACAAAGCGACCCAAGCCAAAACAACAAGCCGAGTAGCCTCTCAGAAGATATCCTCGGATCGACTCCAATCATTCGCATCTCTAGACTCCCAATATTTTCCATTATGAGCCCAGAACTCCTCTCCAGTAACAGGACACTTGTCACGCACGAACCATTGCGGCTTGTAGATCTCGCCGCTGGTTTCGCGTTCTCTGCGCTTGGCACGCTGCTTCTCTTCAACACGGTGCTTCTCATCAGCAGCTAAATCATATTCACCATCTTCCATAGCACGCTGATCGGGTCGTCGTCTGGTATCGGTAGGAGGTAGCCAGTCCTTCAAGGCCTCGGGGAAAGCATTGAGCGTGATGACGAATGGGGTCAGGTTGAAAGGTATACCAGTAGGGCGAGCATGAGCCTGCCAGACCAAGAAGGTCTTAGCAGACTCAGGATCCTGACCGGAGACAGGTGCCTCAAAGCCGGGGGTGTGGCGCGCGTAGATCTTATCGTTCCAGCGGCCACCGATGCTCCACTTGGGGGAGCCTTCGCTGTCGACAACCTTGCCTGTCACCTGATAGGCCGATGAGGCCTTCCAGCCACGGGGCTTGAAGTCGAGGTAGCAGACTTCGCCAGTGGTCCAGTTCTTGATTTCCATCAGACCGTAGTTGTCCACTGTGGGGTTACCAGTGATGATTCCGATTACCGACGAGGTCACCTTCTTCCAGGTGTAGAGCTCCTCTCCGCCGGTAGAAGGTCGCAACTTCAGGAACCATGTGCCCAGCAGGTTGATGTCGAAGGATTTGCCGTAGAACTTGGACTTGAGGGAGGATTCACCCTGAATACATAGTTCTGGTTAACCTAGTCCTGCCCGCAGACATTCAGTTACGAAATTAGATGCACATACCCAGTAGTCCCATTTGGGCGATTCGGCCCACGCAGCTCCGATCGGTGGGTGGTGGCTGACTTGCTCCACAAAGAATCGATAGCCCTTGTCCGGACGCACGTACTCGAAAGTTTCACCCAGAAGGGGGTTGAAGGGCTTTGCGACACGGCCGATAGTCGAGGCATACTCACTTGCAGCATACGAGGCGACATAGACCAGGCGTTCCATTGAATCGGTCCGACCAGCAGCGATGTCAAGGAGGTCGGTATATTCAAGATCCTCAGCAACTCGTTGAAGTAGTGAAGTCGGTTCGTTGAAGGACACCGGGAGCGTCATCTTCGTCATGTCCTTTCCAATCATAGATTTCAGAATACTCTAGATTATGGTCAGCACTGGCAGAGTAAGGAAGAAGCAAACACCACAACTTACCCACAAAGAGATCTTTGGCCGATCATCAGCATCCATCTTAAGCCGCTCTCTAATGGGATTTTCATAGCCCTTAAAGGAGGGTGCAATGATGGTACTCTTCACAGCCCGAAGCTCGGCACTCTCATCTTTAGGTGGTTCCATATTGTTCCCCTCTGAGTTGTTGAAGTCCTCTACCTCGATTTCACCGGCATCAAGAGCGTCGAAGAATTCTTCCCCGTCCGATTCTGAATCGCACAGACTGCTGAGTTTGGAGTAGGTCGATGGATTGCGAGAGAGTGCGGGTATCGTGGATGGTTGCTGCGTAGGCTGGTCCGGTTCATCGATCGTCTCGGGAATCCCAGCTTCGGTTTGGCTGGTCTCAAGACTCTGGTTCTCTGTCGGCAAACGGGTTGTCCCACCGGCGATGGAACGGCTACTGCCTGTTGCACTCTCCAGGGCTTCCTTTAGAGCCCGCTTGGTTCGCTTCCGCTTCTCCTCAGACTCGCCCATCTTGGATTGCAGCTCCTCGTGCTCGCGGGCCACGCGGGCCATGCTTTCTTCCCACATTTGACGAATAGACTCCTCTCTACCGAGACGGGACTGCCAGTAAGAGTCTCGGTCCCGTGAGATCTTGAGCAAATTCTGCACTAGCCCCTTGAGGCTGCTGACTGCAGCTTCGTAGGCACCGAGGGCCTGTTCGAGGGCTGGATCCGCTATGGTCATTTCCGGATTCTTGGATTTCTCGGCCTGTAGCGAGGCAGCCACATTGGCAAGAAGATCCAACTGAAGCTTCGCAGATTGTGCGGTAATATTGAGAGCATCCTTATCAGCTGCTGGCATCTCATTCTCGTGGCTTGAACCATAGTCGATAAATTCTTCATCCTCACCCTCTCCGTCCGGCGCAGATGTGACATGGCTGATTACTCTGTTCATGTCGTTTGGAGCAGTGACCTGGTCATAAGATCCGCCATAAGCGGAGCTGTCCTCGTCTCCAGCTGGAATATCCAGGGTGGTGTGGGATGCATATGTGCTGAGCCTTGTGCCACTGCTGCCACCGCCCAGAGACGGAGGAGCGAGACCCTTTGCGCTGGGCTTGTGGGAAAGGCCAGACTCCGATGGTGTATCCGCAGGGCGTCCTTCTGTCTGATCGATCTTAGCCTGGCGAAGCACCTCTGCATTCTTCGATCGTTGACGCTCCTCCTCCTTCGCTTCATCCTTGGCCCACTGAATGGCATTGTTGAGGGACCAGAACCAGCGTTTGGCCTCCACAACGTGGTTGGCTTTGAGGTGGTATTTTACCGATGACTTGCCGTGAATTTCAAAGTGCGTCTTGTCCTGCGCATCCATGTTAAGCCTAGCAATCTTCATGTTGATCGCACCGCGACAGGCAGAGCCTGCATCATCTATACAGCAAGTTAGCAGGGGTCGATGGGCAGGAGGAGCGATGACAAGACTCTTAGACTTACCCTGATGCTTATAATAACTTAAAACTCCATCCTCCAGGACGAACCAGCGCAACTTGTACCCCGTTGTGTAATTCGTCCATTTCTTGAGATAACCTCTCATCTCGCGGGCATCCTTGCCTGCAAGCGGGGCATCGCCAATCGAGACGCGTCCGGTAAGGCCTTGAGCATTACTATTTCCGAGAATAGCCCTTTCTTGGATACCGCGCTGAGCAATAGCAGCAGCGGGTGATCGCTTCAAGAGAGCGCGGGTTTTATCATCTTTGGTAACATCTTGCGGTAGCTTCCCCTTCTTGTCGCGACGGAAAGGATCCGCACCATGTGTCAGAAGGATTTCAATGAGCTGCGCATCTTTATTTCTAGCACCCTCATGCAGAAGCGTGCCACCGGAATGAGCTGTCGTCGGGTCGGTAACGAGGTCATAGCTGTTCACATCCATAATACCCTCCACACGAGGTTCCTCAAGCAAGGCTTCCAACCCCTTATAGTCAGAGCTTCCAATCAAACCCTGAATTTCCTGGTTCTTGCTATCGATGAAGAGAGATCGCGCGAGCTGAAGCTGCTGGAAGATTTCAGGGGTACGGGCCAAGTCGAGAGCCGTCTGACCCCGATAGTTGACAATGGAATCGTTGATAGACGGGCAGTTTAGCAATTCGCGAACAAGCGGGCCCCGGCCTAGTTGGGCGGCAATGTGAAGTGGCGTGTTTCCATCCCGATCCCGCGAGTTGATATCGACGTCCTGCGCGTTGGACAGCACATATTCCACGACCTGGGGTTCGGCGCACTGCAGAGCCAAATGGAGGACGGTCGTGCCGTTGAGATAACTCACGCCCTGCGGGTCGATAGTATCCTTGATGGCCTTGGAAATAGCGGTGGTATCGCCGTTGCGTAAGATCTCGAAGAGACGAAAGGTGCGAACGGACTGCTCGAGCGACATGCTGCCAGCCTCCATTTGATTCAAGGAAGGCAGGTCTTCGACTGTGTCCATATCCTCGGCGGATTCCTGGATGGGCGGTGGCGGACTCGGGTCTTGGCCTTGTTTGCGACGACTGTGGCGGCTGCGGCTGCGGCTGTGTTTCAACGAGCCGGGGCTTGAGGAGGCGGAGGTGACCGAGGTGGTATCTCCGTTGTCATCGGGGTCTTTATCTTCACCCTTGGATTTGTCGCGGTGGAGGAGGGCAAGTGCTATTGCACTCCGAGAGCGTTTGTGTTTCTGTCTGAGAGACAGTGGCATGTCAGTGCAAAGTCCGTACAAATTCCATACACCGTATGCACCATGTACACCGTTCACATGTGACTGCTTCAAAAGGTACCGGCTCAGGACAGATATACCAAGTTAAGCCAAGGTATTTCCCCTCGGGGTCTCACACCTGTCATGATGCATGGTGAACCATGGAACGAGAGTTCCTAGTTTCCAGAAACAAATAAAAACTTACCCTTCAGGTCGATCCGACATCCTTGTAGCACACTGGACTATGTCCAATACATCAACTGTGGTCTGCTCAAGGTTGAAAGACTTGGAATGAGATTCGGGGGTAGGGGTCCTTGTTTGGGGGGGCAAATGATGTTGATCTCCGCCTTGGCATGAGCGTTAGGGTTTCCTTCGAGTCCATTCTTACTATACAAAATATGAAACTCATGGTAGTATGTATTCCTTGTAATACATGTAATACACGCATTTATGAAAAGCAAGGCCATCCATGCCATCCAGGCCATCCAGGCCATCTATATCTATCATACAGTATAATACCTCAATATACAGACGCTCGTAGCTCATCGAGTCTCCCCACTAACCAGGACCACAACACTGCCCAATTGTCGCTTCAAGTCTTCCTTTCCAACATCATGAGTATCCTCTACCTCACCCCACATATCAGTCTGCCAGGTCACTTCCAGGCTCGACGCCTCAGCCGCCTCCTCGATACCGAACTTCTTTGCCTCGGGTCGCTGAATGTGGCGGAAGTTCTCACTCCATTCCACAACCAGGCGGACCGCAATGAGAAGACTCTTGGAAGCAAGGATTGCCCGCTCAAGACCGGCCAGGTCAAACGCAGACAGTTCCGAAACCCAGGTGCAGATACTGTCTTTTGTGCCCTTGGGCTGAGAGAGAGGGAGGATGCTATTGGTGTCGAGGATAGGAACGATTTCGAGGCCAGGCCAGACCTTGGTGGACAAAAAGCTCATGACATTGCCCGCAATTCTCGTCTGAATCTGGCGAAGAGTCTCGATGGGCTTTCCATCGGCAGTCATCCGTTCCAGCGCGTGCATTTGTCGCTCAGGCTCCCAGCAGAGTAGCGTATCCGTATCTAGGTAACGCATAGCGGTTGTGATAATCTGTTTCCTGGTGGTGCTGTCGCCCTCAGCATCTTCGCGGGCGATATCAGTAGCACGGGCTGCGAGGGAGGTCATGGGGATAGAGTGGCTTTTGAGGGCCTGCTGGGCGGAGGGCATCACATCCCACTCCAGCGCAACAGCGTGGGCGAGATGAGGCTTCGTGGATGGAATAGATAGGACTTCTTTCGTCGGGGTTCTGACGGATCGCTTGTCCAGCAGGACTTGATATTCGTCTGAATAGTGAAGTGGATGTGTTAGCTGACGATCATTATAGGATGAGATTAATAAAAGGAGCCAATGCCCATTCCACTCATACCTAGCTTTCCATGCACATGGACATCCTTCCAAAATCGCTTCTTCAGCGCGGCATTGAGTTTGTATCGCGATGCGTCACTCTCGGAGGCTGGGAGCTCCGCATCTTTCGATTTCGACGTCTCCTGAAACTCTGCTGATGGGGTAGCCGGAGCTTTAGGAGGAGGGCCGTGAGCCGTGACTGGGTGTGCAACAGCTGATCTGAAGGGAGACGAGTGGATGCGCCGGCATAACGAGACGGGGTGACGGGCGACGGCGGATAGCTGCGACGGACGCGCAGCGCGAGCAAAAGCCATTACTGAAAGGATCCCTTGGCAAATGGAGAAAGAAGAGGTTGGTACAATTGGTTCCTGGATCCAAAGTTGGGAACTCGAACATTTCCGGGAAGTCTTGGCCTCGCCACACGCGCCACACCTTCAATCCCAAACGGGGCATGTATAATCTACGAGTAACTATAGTGTACCTTGTCTCACATATATTATATATAATATATATACCTAAATATCAATGATCAGCTTTGACGCTATTTTCTTACCACGTCCAAGCCTATTTGGACTGGTTCTAGACCAAATCATCTGCATGACATCAAAATTGGGAATTATGACAGTTAGGGCTCTGTTCTTTACCTTCCTGGACAAATAGTATATATCTGAATCAATTAGAAATTATCTGCAGTTTGAAAAAGCAAAAGAGAAAAGAAAACTAAAAGTCCAGAATACCACCTTTGCATCTAAGAAAAAGGGACAAAAAGCTCTCACGAAAAACCCAGGGGAATCAAAGCCGAAAAGCAAACTGAAACGCACAGAGTCAACAATTGCAAAACGATGATATCCGCCCATGCTTTTGTAATTTACAAGAAGAGAAGGGAGAAGGGGGAAAAAAGGTCTCGAAAGACCATTTTGTTTTTGATAGGCAATCATGTGCAGAGAAAAGAAGAATGGGCAAAAAGACGCCTCATTAGGGATTGATGTTGGAGAGGAGCATTGCCACTTCTTAGCTCGTATCACTCTCGACAACTTGGCGACACAGAACAGGGTAGAAGGTTTAGAGAGAGAAAATAAAAAAAAAAAAAAAAAAGGATAAAACCAGGGCGGATCTAGAATCAAAGAGCATGTGGGTGTCGTCACGGCGTTTCGTCATGAATTGATATAAAGGGCCAAGTCAATGGGCGAGAAGTTCTCCCCCGTTCCCAGTACACCCAAGGGATATAAACCAATCCCCGAGGAAAAGAGAGAACAGGAAATGGACCTTCAAAATTCGAAGACCTCATTTGATGAGATATTGCGGGTAGTACGGTTGCTTCATTCGATCGGCATCCGTCCGCTTCTTCATACGCTCAGCATCGTAATCATCAGCGCCATCACGGCTACCCCATGTTGTCTGTTAAAAAAAAAAAAACTCAAAGTCAGTCCAGCTCTTGGATATATGTAAAAATCATGCAAGAGGTCAAATCAGAAAGGCAGATAGCTGGACGATCTGAAATAGTCGGAAGAATAGGAAAATAGTGGGTAAACAGAGCTGCAAGCGGGAGGAGACGTGATCAAAGCGCTGTGATGCTGAGTTGTCATAGGAGAGGGGCTACGCTTGGATACACTCGGCGTATATGCAGATAAGAAAAATAGAAGGGAAAAAAAAAAAAAAAAAAAAA
>PKQL01000748.1:0-12696 GCA_002916455.1 Penicillium sp. CF05 | reverse complement strand
CACCAGACCTCTTCCCCCGCTTCCATTACCTGACGCCCAGGATGAGAACAAAGGCCTCGGTCAACGATGGAGTTCTGTCCGTCGTACTTGGAGCGCACGCCCTCGTTCGGATTCCTTCAACACCATAGCGCGGTCATTCTCCATGAAGTCGGCCAAGAACCGAACCGCAGGAATGGAAATGGACAGTCGTCTATATCCGTTTTGGCGGCCTCGCGGATTCTGGGAAGACGTACCGGGGTCCCCGGAGAAGGAATCCTCGCCGACACGGGAAGATTTACCGCGCCCCGATGGACCCTTGATTGTAAACAACTCTCTGGGTCTGCCCCAGCGGCGCATCATCTTCGACGGCCCACCTGCTCTGGCGAGGCGCAGCCCAGAAATGAAACGCCTGCTCAATGGAATGACTAGCAACGGTAGCTTGGTTGATCAAGGCATGTTCCGAACAGGATCCCCATTAAACCCAACTCGCTTCCAGTCTCTCTCTCGCTGGGGACTGCGGCTCCGGTCAATGTCATGGCGTAATGTGCGGAACCGCCTGCGACGTGTGCGCCAGCGACGAGACGAGAGAAAGCGGGCTGTCCGAAGGGAAATCCTCAAGCAGAGTATCGGTGGCCCTGTCTACGTGGCATCCAGTGCTACGGCTGAGGTGGCTATGAGATGACTTAAATGATGTCCTTTTCCATTTCGTCTGATGTTCTTCCCATATTTATGATTGGATATGTTTCAGGCATTTCAAACACTTGCCCGACGATTTCACGATGCATTGCTTTTTTGTTGTTTTTGGTTTTTAAATTGCTTCGATGCCCCGAGATGATCTTTGATATGAGATCAATGATGATTACGAAACACGACCCCATGATGATGATTCCATTGTTTTTATTCCTCATTTGTTGGCCTCTGAGATGTACCATTAGATTGTTTTGTCTACTTTTCTACTTTTATCATACGTATATGTGTACGGGTCGAATTCATAGCCTGTTCATCAGTCCAGGACCGAATAAGGGCTCCCAAGCTGCCCCTTGCTTTCACGTTGTGCGACATAAGATGGTCTACGAAGCAATACTTCATTCGCCCCAGGACTGGATGTAAATGAGTTCATTGAAGTCAATGTCCACACTGCGCATCTGTATGTACTCAATGAAAGCAAGACCAAGTTAGCACCATATTAGGGGATTATTTGAATAGCGATGTCTGGGTTGTATGAGACAGCCGGCTATTCAAAAGGTCATAATCTGGCCCATTAACCAAACATGGGGTATCTAAAAACATCCAGCTCATTCTAAATCCATCAACTTCAATGCCTGCCACCCCAGTAGACATTTCCTCTCCCCCTCCCCCTCTTCCCACGCCCACGTACACTTGACCGGCCCCGAATAGCCATAGACCCATACTCCGTCTCACGCTCTACCCGTTGCCTCACCCGTTCTGCCGATTCATCTTCCCGATCCGCCCCTGAGCCCGGTTCATCTTTTATTGACTGTGCTGCTAGTCTCTCACGGCTGTGCTTGAGCATCGCTTCCCACGTCGGTGGGTCGAGGAAGGGCTGTTGCGGCATAGCAAATGAGACTTCAAAGTGCGGCGGCTGGGGCTCGTAGTCTTCGTCTTCAACTGTGCTTTTATTATGCTTGCTTGAACTTGTGGACTTGTTTCTTTCTTGAGTCTCCTCTTCGTATGACTTTTTGATGCTCGTCTCTGCGGGGATGGCGCTAGGATTGAGGACTTTGTATACTTTGCGGCCTTGCCCCTCGGTTTGTAAGGGTAGAAGAGCGCGCTTATGTGGGATGAGCAGAGGTCGAGGTTTCTGGGACGAAGCTGACGAAGCCATGGTTCGAATCAACTTCAGTGGGGTTATGGAAAAGGATGAAGAGCCCTGGAGATGAAGTTGGGACAGTTGGAGATAAGCGGAGTTGAGCTCTTATCAGCTTATCGGATAGCCCTGGAGAGGTTCGGGACCGCCAAAGGTATCTTTCATTTTGACGCTATTACCACTACATTAATTGAAACAAATATAAATGTGTACCGGCCGAAACATTGATCAGAATTCTACCTGTATCCTTTGACATGCAACCAGACACCTGGTCCCCTCGTGATATCCTTACTAGCGCCGGCGCAGGACAATCTTCAGCCTGAAATTGGGCACATAAAACTCCTCGAACGAAAGCGAGCCGGTCAAGGGGAGGGAAGTCGAATTAGGAAGGAGTATGTCATACTGGTTCAGGATATGCGCGAAGGCGAGCTTCATGAGCGCGCTAGCCATCCATCGTCCAGGACTGCAAACACGAGCAAAAGTCAGCCGATACGATCCGACGGTTGGATTTGAAACCAGGTCATGAAACTTAAAAGGGCCAGCCAGAAATAAGACTTACCAGGCATGTGCACCCATTCCAAAAACCAGATAATCAGGGCTCAGGTCGACCAGCCGGGAATCTTTGGCTCCACCTGCTGCACGCTTGACGAACCGGAAACCGTCGAACACGTCCGGGTTCGTATAGTGCTCGCTGGATCGTTGGATGATTCCACTTGGGACGGCAACATGGGAGCCCTGCTTGAGTGTGATACCTATTTCATTCCATAATTGATCAGCTCAATGTTCCCTTGGCCTGGTAGTGTGTGCGCAAGAACAAACCGTTAGAAAGTTTGAGGTCGCTAATACAGACCCGATGGGCAGAGACTAATATCCATATTATTGCATTAGCCATGCACGATTACCATGGGTGGTCGCATATAGACGTACGTGCTGAAGGGGGGTGCAATCGCTGACACTCCTTCAAGAAGCTATCCATCATGACCATGCCGTCACAGGCTGGAACAGTTGGTCCCATTCTAGAGAAATTCAGATCAATTTCCTCGCGTAGGGGTGCGATATATTCGGGTCGTCGAGCTAGCTCAGCTAGGGCGCCGTAGAGCCCCTATTGGTTAAAATGAGCAGATTGCAGGACTATGACATGCGTAGAGCACCTACATAGGAGGTAGTGTAGATAAAGGCAAATTGCAGAAGCAACATTTTGCCTATCACCTCTGCATATGTCCATCGCTCCCGAAGAACACTGTTCTCATACAGCCATTGGAAGATCTCAACCTATAGGCTGTTCAGTCCTGGCGTCATTGGAGGGAAAAGAGGAGGCAGGGATACCGGATTGTCCGATTCATCGAGATTGGTCTCACTGGGTCGGGTACCAGTGAATATCTCGGCGTGATATTCTGCTGCACGTGCACCAAAATGCTTTAGCATAATCTTACGCGAGGCGCGCATATCCCAAGTGGTCCCAAGAGTGGCCAGGCGACCGATGAGCCCCCCAATGTAACTATTTGTGTCTTAGTCCTCGGGGAATGGAATCAATGAAGAGTCTCACTCACGGTTTCAAACAATCTGGAACAAGAAATTGTACTCGAGTGGTCACTATCATCCCAAGGATGTGGTCCTTGACAGCTTTAAGATATTCCTCATCTCGAGAAAGCCGTGAGCCGACAAGGGCAAAGCTGCCACTGCGGGCTACAATGGAGTATGCCAAATCAAAACAGCCGACGTTGCATTCTGAGTTGAAGATGTTAGAGACTACCTTGCCTATGAGATCGACAAAACTCACCCCCATCTTTGAAGTCCAGAGTCTGCAGCTGCGAGATAATTGCCTGATTCATAGAGGGCATATACCGATGCAAGTGCTTATAAACGGTGGCGCGAATCAAACCCGGCGTAGTTTTAGCAATTTTCGGCCATCCCATTCCCTTGGGGAAATAGCCAGGCATAACATGAGAGACCTGAAGGAGCTGTAGAATATTTGTTAGCGTAAACATAGAATGCCACCCGAAAGCCCTACCTGATCAATCCATGGCTCGGGGGAGACAAGAGTACTCGGTTTACTTCTTAGTTCTTCAATCAACTCCGGCTGGCAGAGTATGACCTGCCCGAAGCGAAATGTCCGTGGGATCTCGGACAAGCCATTTGCGAATTGTTCATAGCCTTTCTTTATCATACTGGGCCCGTCCATGACAAACTTGTACTGCTGATACAAGACCGAGAAATAGTCTTTGCGTGCAGGGAAAGGAACTTGGTTCTGTCAGTTTAGCAAATCATATCAGCATCTTGTGAATTTGTGCTTTGGTCAACTATCAGATAGGGGGAGGTCACCAACGTTAGCCATGAGATAGGAAGTAAACACCAAAGCGACTGCAACCACAGAGCAAAAGATAGAGGGAACAAGTATGCATAGCACTATAGCTGCAGCGCGAGGTTCCACCTCGATCCAACTGAAGTTATAAAGGAAAGTCATTTCTAAAGAAGTAATGGGAAACTGAAGATATGAACAAGGGCCACCGAGGTTATATAGGTTTCGTCCAGGCAAATAGGATGAAATGAGAAATGATATATTACTGTGGCTAGGACGGAATAGCTTCTACGGAGCGAATTTGTGAAAAAGAAGCGACCAAAATTAACTCGGTGTGATATACGTACATAATGCACCGGACTTTATAATTGCATGAGGCTACTTTCTGACGGATATTTTCTAGAGGACTTTGGGCCAAATAATCGTATTGGGAAAGAAAGAACATCGTTATAACCTATAAGAATATAGACATTGGAAAGGACATGAACAAACCCCTGGGAAGTATCAGTGATCGAATGTGTGGTATAATGATACAAGCAGACAACGCAAGTCACGCCCGCAAAAAAAAAAAAAAAAAAGAAAGAAAGAAAAGAAAAAAGGCCCCGGCAATAACGCCAAGAAAATATTAGACAGACCAATCTATGCGACGCCCTGGGATTCTATCCCACCCATTGTGGAGTATGAGTAGGGCAAGTCTACCAGCCCGTCTAGCAGCCAGTTCAACGGATCGAAGACTTCGTAATTAGGTTCAATAAAGCCACTCGGAAGTCCGTTAGATTGGCTTGTGGATGGTTGGATCCCAAGACTAGCCTGGGATAGCAGAGGTGCCGGGGCAAGACTGGGATCATTCCCAGTGATTCCTGGTGTTATTGTAGATGTGTGTACAGGGCCGACAGATGAAGTGGCCGAGGAGTCGGCTGCCGAGTCAGGGTTTGTTGGGTTTTTGAGATAGGCTGGAATGAAAGGTTAATGACTGTTTGTTTATACCTGAGATTGTAAAGGGATACTGATACTGACCTTCAATGTTTCGGCCCTTAGTCCTGGCATCCTCCCGCCAGCGCCACACAGAGTCGAAAAGCAGAGACATGCTCATCCGGCAGCGTACTTTGAGTCGCAGGGAGTCGTCAACATCGGTGCTATTGTTAGCCCGTTGAGTCGCTCCTCCTAATCTCCACATCTGGGCCAACACTTCGGCAAGCCGTTCGGGCAGGTCATTGCTGGACGCTGACACCCCCCGGATGGCCCAGATGGTACGGTTAAATAGGTTTTTGGTGTATTCCATGTCTATGTGGGAGGCGAAGAAGCTCTTGCAAAGCTTCAGAAGAGTGCAACCGGCGGCAACCATCATCTGGTAGACATAGTATGGGGTGTAAGAGAGAACCGGGCCAACCTCGGTCTCGAGGTTCAGGACAACTTCGAGGAATGATGTCGTCGCGACATACAGAGATAAGACGCGTTCGCGGTAATTCTTAGTGGTTGGCTCGTCAAAGAATGCCGAAAGGTGCAGATGAAGATTAGCAGCACGGAGGAACAAGTCAGTAATGCCTGGAGGTCGTTAGTCATGCATCCATTATATCGCCACTTGACTTTCGGGAGCTTACAGTCATTCTGCGATTTAAGCTGTTCCTCCAACTCCTCAAAGTCTCGCGACAGAAAGGTAATCATTGTTGACCGTTCATGGTCGCTGGTTAAGCCAACAGGATCGCGTCGATTTGTGTAAAGCGCTCGGGTGACCTTGTCGCAGAACTTTTCGATCTCCAATCTTCGCTTTATATTTTCAGGAAGCTTGAAGTTCGGGTCTAGCGAATCGCTCGAGGACAATGTCCAGTCGTAAAGAGTAGACGATGGCTGTCCATAGCCGGTGGAAACTCTGCAAAGTAAAACATGAGACAAAGGCGAGCAGCAATTGACTATGGTTCTGTACATACCTTTGAGCAACAATATTGCAAATCGCCCAGGTTCGCACCTTGTCTCTCAATTCATCCTCAATCAGTTCCACCCGGAATTTACTAAAGTCCTGGGTGTGAGAAGGCCGGTGAAGACCAAGCTGCATAGCAACTTGTACCATCATGCCACATAGCATGAAGGTCGGATCTGTCGAGGTGCTGCTTGTGGGGAACGGCCATGAGCATAGTAGAGCAAGAGCCTTCACAACATGGTAGCTTTGAGGGATATCTGCTAGAGTGCTCCAGACCAGCCGGCTGACTGGACCAGCGAGAGAATTCAACAAATTCGAATCGCCTTGATAGCGTCGTGCACCGACACTGAGGATTGTCCAGAAAAGCAATGAAGAGGAATTATTATAATCATCGGGAGACTGATTTCGGTCCAAAAATGGAAGGAAAGGGTGGTAGTATGTGAAGAATCTGACAGGAACAAGTTAGATCAATCACCGAAACTTGGTAAATGAGGACTCACATATTAAACAGTTCTGCCACTTTCTCCGGAGCAACCATAACATCCTCAATTCGTCTGATTTGCCCACCGTTCCTCATGAAGTTGGTACCATCGAAGCCCGAACGAAGGTCCAGGAGGGACGCGACAGCTTCTTGAGATCCCATGTACTGATCTGCGGACATGGCTGATGGGGTCTGATAGACTGCAGGACTGACTTGATTCGATTCTTGCTTGGGTGACAATTGTCTTGCGGTCAACGCTTGTTGCTGCGACATTCCAGAGACTGGTTGGCCACTAGCAATCTGCTTCCTAAGCTCCATTATTTCCCTCTCCATTTCCGCATTGCGGCTGCGCTTCCCAACACGTTTGAAGTTGGACTCGATTTTACAGCTAAGCCTCAGTCGACGGCACCGCGAACAATCTGTCCATGGGTCCTGGATGACATCGCATCGGAGCTGTCGCAATCCGTTAAGGTTAGTCAAACTGGGGAAATCCTGAAGACTTTGCGATAATATGCTAGACCTACTTTCTGTTGTCGACATTCATTGCAAGCGCGCTTCACTGGCTGACGTCTCTTCTCCTCGCGCGCCTCATTGTCATCCATATCCTCGATGCTCCCCGGAGAACTGTCAATCCCCGCAATGGTCACATTGCGTTTGCGACCATGCACGCCATCGGCGGCAACTGACACAGGCAACTGATTTACACCCGCCATTACGGGACTGGTGCCAATAGAAGCATTATCAGTGGTCGCAATCTGTTCAAGAGTGTGGGCCTGGCCCTCTGCGATGCCGTTCGATCGCCCGAGAGAAGCCAGGCTGAATGACGTTTTTGCTGATCGAGATCTTGGTTTCAGACAGTGAGAGAGATTCGGACAGATTCGCAGACACGATTTGGGCCTTGACCGGGGTAGTGCAGTATAGTTCGGTTATTTCTTTTTCCTTCTTGTCTTTCTCCAACAAAGCCGTCTCAACTTTCTTGTTCTCACTGCGGTGAGCGCACTTCTTCCGGGAACATTCGATGAGTCAGCGCAGAGGGGCACAGCACGTGACCGAATATGCTTATATTTTCTCCACGTGACCGGTGATAAGGCTATTATAGCACGTGACCAGGTAGTTATACGTGTGTCCATATCTTTTCATAGTATGGAGTACAGAGTACACAATTATGCAGAACAAGCATACAAACAGGCGCTAGAAAGACACTGGAATCTTTTGTGCACAGCATACAGTATACATCGCGTGTCCACATAGCCTCGGACCCCTACTGAAGCCACTAAGGCAGCGAGGCAGTGCAACCGCGCCCGGTTTCGCCCTGTGTGCATCCAATCCAGTATGAGATTGAAGAAAACGCTTTCAAGTTACTGGATTAGATGTAAAGGAATACGAAGATTCCATTCACTAAAATCTTTGTATTTTGTGGAGGCTTAGCCAAAGGTGGTTTAGGTGCTGACCCTTTAGGGTAATTTAGGCAGTCACAATCATTCTATCTCGTCCATCTCATCTATTTCAGGGCGTATGAAACATGAACTCGGTAAAATCCCCCTGACTCTTCCTCGTCTGGGTGTACTTAGGTACGGATGACCTGGTGTGTCTCATCACACTGATATAAGGAACCACCGGGCCACACCTCTCAGACTTGACTCACCTCAGTTACACCATCTTCACAATATACTTCATTTTATCAAACGTCAACATGGATATGACGACGGATGAAATGTCCAAAGAGGCACTCCATCAATCTGAAGTTATCGGCAAGTCCAGTGAACGACCACCTCCCTATTCGGCCGACCAGGTCGAGCAACCGCCACTCGTACTGCCACAGCTGGATCTGAGTTCCCATCTATCTTCTTCGACTACCGTCACTCGTGATCAGTGCGTTGTACATCTCAAGTTTCTGGCTGTGCTTGCAGATCTGCGAGATACCATCTCTAGTGATGACGGGCTCTTTGGTATCCACGATGCTGTGGCTGAAGAATTTCAAAGATTCCCGGATCGAATGAATGAAGCGCGGGCTCGTATTCGTGAAAAGCGCTGGGCTGTATATACAGCACGCGCGGTCGATCGATACACCAAGTGGTGGTCTGAGGGCCTTCCTCGGTCAAGGCCGATGGCAACTGTTAATGACTTGGAGAGTATGAACTATGAAAACATCCTTGTTTGTGACACTGTAGTTGCATGGGACACGGATACTCTACCTCCGCTGGGTAAGTGTATTGATACTAGGGCAAAAAAGGCGGTTGGCTAATTACTTTATAGACATCTTGATGGTCTGGCATGCTCATTGTTTGAATCCCCGGAACTTCCTTGAGGATTGCATTCGATACGGTAAAATAAGCACCTGGGTAACAGGGTTTCCATGGGAAGTGATAGATCGCTGCATCAACAACCACACGATGGAGTACGCAGTTTCTGAAAAAGGACAGCGGCTGTTCGAGCAGAAACTGAATATCAAGTGGAACAATCTGCACGACCTGCCGACTAAACAAGTCAACTGTCCCTGCTGCGGACGGTTGAACGATGTCCCGTGGACAAAACCTTTCCTCGGAACTCTTAGCGAACCCTTCAGATATAACCATGGGTACGCCGATGATTCCTTCATGGAGATATGTGTCGGCTGTCAGCTCAAAATTGACCATGACCGGCTCAAGGTAGCAAAGTTTCGAAAAGACCTTGAAGCAACTCTTTACGAAAACCTCCCTATGCCCGGGTCGTTCACCAATCTTCAAGGAATCCCCGAGGGGAACAGTATCGAGGCCAACCATAGTGCCATCCAAGACATGCTATTCCCCACGAGAAACCTCCAAGTTGCCGGAAGGGACTTGATGGACTTCACTGACGGTCGAGTGGATCGGTGCCAGACTATCGCCCAGCTGAGGGACAAAATCGACGTCACGCTATGGGACAAAAAGATGTTGATGAAGACAAAAGGTGTCTACCTTGATGGTCTCCGGCGTGGCGAGGGTGTCCAACTCAGAAGAATGATGTCTCGGTACTGGGAGAACCTCGGTCCCTTCGCGCTAGACCTCGTGGGCGCTGTTATCCGACAAGGGACCTTCGTGGATAAAATGGACCAAATCGACTGGCTGCACTCGCCAACAGTCTTCGACACCATGGACCGGCTCATTAATAAGTACGAAGTGTTCTTCCAGATTATGATGGAGAACCCACATAATATCGCCGTACCCACACTGGACGTCGACCTGGCCTGGCACACCCACCAACTCAGCCCATCCCGGTACTACAAATATAGCACGTCGAATGTACCCTTTGGTTCTAAACGTACGTTCATCAACCACGACGACAAAGTCGACGAGGAAAAACTCTCCGACGGCTTTGCCTGGACCAGCAAAATGTACCGCCGTGCCACCAACGGCGGCATATACAGCGAATGCACCTGCTGGTACTGCGAGGCAACACGAACACCAGACCTGTATAACCGGTTGGTCCCTGTTGGCTCGGTCTCTCGCGCGCGAACTGCTGCGGACCTTTTGCACGATCGCCCCGATGTCTCATCCGACCCAAATAAGAACCCACATATCTCTTCTCACAATGCCGTCCGGCCACAAACCACGTACTACCGGGCTGAGTGGCATAACCATATACAACATTCGCGTCTAAAGAGCAACTACGAAAAGGCTGTCCGGCGTGCAGGGAAGCGTCGCCAACGATCCGATTCCAAATCTTCTAATAATCAGGGCGACCCATACTACATGCCTTATGCATTTGGTTTCCCCATTGTGATGCCGTTCTATGCACCGTATATGATGGACCCGTCCATCAACTGTCATTCGTACGCAAATAACCCTGGATGCATGAATCCTTCTGTGGGCGACGCTGGGAACTATTGTGCTGGTAAGTTATTCATATACTGTGCTGGGAGTATTGAGTGAAATTGACTTGTCAAAAGGTGGTGTGGCCGTAGGTGGCTGCATAGGAGGCTGTGGTAGTGGAGGCTGTGGAGGAGATGGTGGAGGTGGAGGGGGCTGTGGTGGAGGCAGCTGATTCAACGAATTGCGAATATCCCCTTTGCTTTTATTTTGCTTTTGCTCTTCTATACTTACTGTCTTGATTTATTCTTTACTTAATGGATCCATGGAATAGTCCATAAGACATATGATCTGCTTGGTTCAGGCCTCACAGCGTATATGCACGGAGTAGAAGATGACCAACATGGGACTTATTCGTCTAGACTTTCTGCAATTTCCGTTTTTTGGCTTAGAATTTCATCTCATATTTTGAACAAGGTGACGGGCTGCTTAACCCCATAAATCAATTGAGACAAAGCCAATTGACATCGTTCCACCATTGCCTTGACCGGTCTCCACTACTATATTGGGATGGATGCCACATTGATGCCCAGCTTGGCACTGACATCTACATAAGGTATTGAAACGCAATTGCAAGAAATATACCTCATTCTGTGACTGGCCTGAAAGAGGCTGTAGAATCTCCCCAAAGGGATTAACACCTATACTAGTTCTGGTTTACTTTATCCTACATCTTCATCTAAGACGAAACATAGATCGGAAACAAAGATGGGGCCCTTACCCCATAGTGGGTCTTTTCTTTTGCTTCCCCGCTTATGATGTACAGGTATGCAGACAGACATAAAATGACCCGTGGATCTACATTCAAAAAACAATATACGTTCATGAGATATATTCATTGTATGCCCCGTCCGAGGGTTGAGTACACGCGAGTGAGAGACCATAGAGATATAGAAGAGGGCAAGGAGACAACGGAGAGAAAAGAACGGACGAGATACACATGTGGGAAAAGTAGGGAGATCGTAGAATTTGTGGGTTTGGTATATATGTGCGAGGTGAGAGGCCAAAACAGAACAAAAAAAAAAGAAAAAAAGAAAAAAAAAAAGACAAACGAGAAGCATAGAGGACATAAAAGTGGTATGTCATGCCCCTATGGATATAAGTATTTGATGGGAATAAATATGAGCCGGCCATACGGCATTTATGGGAGGTTTCCAGAATAAGCTGTGGCAAAACACAAAAAAGCAGAAAGCGGGCCAAGGAGACATGATTGATACATGGGATCTCAAAAGGTGGAAAGAAAAAGGTCCCGAGAATTGTGAAACACTCCGTTGAGAAAAGACCTCTGAACGATTATTGGACAGTGGCTATATTCTCCGGGAGTGGTCATAAACATGTAAACAAGAAGGTTCAAAGAATTCGCTCAAGCTCGTACATGAGATCGTGAAGGGGTCATCGTTCGGAATATGCCGATTTGACCCAAGGACTGGCTCGGGGGCGCGCAAGTAGGGTCAAAGATTTACTCTTCCATGTGACCAAAGACACCGCCGTCGTCGTCATCGACTGGTGCGGAGCGGTTACTAAAGTCCACATCGGCATTGCGAATTTGACGAGATTTGTGCGCCTCGTCACCACCAGTCCGGACTTCGCGCTCATCCGACACCTTGTACGACAGCGACGGGTTGAGCGACCGAGACAAGAAAACATCGATGTTGGCCTCGGAATCTCGGCGAGCGGCCTCTTCTATGGGGCGCGATTGCGGGGAGTGGAGGCCATGGTTGCTCGGGTGGCTGCTTGAATCCAAGTAGCGCGCCGGCAGTGGAGGCACTGGTGGCACGTCAGGGGTCATGGAGACAGGCCCCGTGCGAGGAGTTCCGAAATTGCACAGGCCGATGGCGGCGGCAAGATCCGCCTCATCATCCTCGTGTAACCGTGTGTCCGCAGTCGAGGGACGGGTGTCGATGCTCGAGTGGCGGAAGTGGGAGAAGGTAGGCGAGTGCAGCGGAGCACTCTCGTTGTACGAGCTGGAGGGAATGGACTGGTAGGAACGAGAGAAACCGGATGCGTTGCTAATGCTGGGGCGTTTGGTCCATTGTGCCGGTACGCCCGACATCTCGAAATCGTCGTCTTCCTCCGAGTCCATTGGGGGTGGCGTGGTCTCAGCGGAACTGATGCCATCGCGCGTTTCTGACAGGGCGTCCGGCGATCCAGACGACAATTCCGACTCCAACTCGGCGGACTCGTCGGGTGGATCGTCGTGGTTCATGGTGACCAAAACGGAGGCGGCCTCCAGCAGCTGAACCTGCTGATGTTTGGAGATGAGAAGCTTCGAAGTAACGGACCATGCTGGGTCGTGTTCCCACCTAAGATACCACGAAGAAAAAACACGTCAATCAAATGTTGATGAAAGGGGTGGGGAAAAGG
>PKQL01000747.1:0-12707 GCA_002916455.1 Penicillium sp. CF05 | reverse complement strand
CACCTAACCATGCCGATGAACAAGGATTACCCCTTTCTCCGATCTAACCCACTAACCACCTCGTGCTACATTTGGTAGACGCGCTTCAACTGCCGAAAATAGGATGTTGAACACTTGGAGAAGCGCCTTCAAGCCAGCCTACTAACAAAATTACTAACCCATGAGGATCTGTTGCGACACTGCGTGCTGGAAACGACACATACGGCAAGGTGTAATGTATGGGCTCCAATGAGACACAGAACTGTATATATATGACATGCATAGTAGATTAGCGATAGTTGCCCTTTCGGCTCAGCCGCCGGGCGTTAATGAATTGTGTGTGTGTGTGTGTAACCCTTTAAAGACTGTCGGTATACTAATGTGGCGGGCCATGTAATGGGGGCCTTACCGTGATTGAGCCGTTCTTTCCTAGTCCGTGCCACCCCTCGTCGGGGAGTATGTATGGTATGATACATACTGATTGGCAAATTAGGGATACGAATTATGGAAAACCTCGAAGCGTAGCGACGACGAATATGTAGAACTTTTTGCGTATGAGGTGAATGGGAAAACGACTTATTTATCTCTACAATCTTCCAATCGCGACTACCGAGACGGTGTTATATCTCCAGGAGACGCAGCGGTTGATAGGACTTGCGGTTTACTTAGATTTACGTTTGCGATTTCTGTTGGTGTTGCAACAAGACGGAATGCAGATTTTTCGCAGGGCTTGGTGACAGATGAAGCAAAAAGTTGAGGAATCTAAATTCCATCTCATTTCGGTATTGGTGGTACGCTTGTAGTGCTGCACGATCGCGGACGAACGAACACACTTGACCGATTCCTAACCGACCAGGGCATTTTTAGAGGGCTCTGAAAGTAATATGTCACTCAACACCATCGTGTCTGGAGCAATGGTTCTACCTATATAAATCCAGATTTGGATAACAGGCCTGGGCCGCTTCTTTCTATCTCCTTGTTGCTGCAGTTCGACAACATCGGGTTTCTAAATGGCGCCGGTTGAAAGTCCTATAAAACAGGAGCAGCTGCGCAAGCGCCGCATAAAACAAGAACAGCTGCGCAAGCGCCGCAATAATCTTCTACGCCGTCACAATGATTTCTGGCGCTTGTATTCAATCAAAAGTTGGGTAGTTATGGAAATGCCGAACGGCCGCCTCTATACCTACTATTCTCACCCCGATGTCGCTGTCCCAACTAAACAGGAAATAGTAAGAATTTGCTTCTTTTTTTGGCCACTTGAACGTCTTGTCTCTAACTCATGTAGGCTCAACGTCCTCAGCCTGCGGTCCACAAATCTCCACCCGACTATGGCCCCCATGAGTCGGCCAATGAAGCAATACCGAAGCTGCCAGCGATTACTGTTTTGGGTCGTTGCAACGAACTATGGAGTACTTTGTCACACTACATAACAAGGTAGCCAACACCAAAATTTGTGAGGAAACTGAGGGGTGTTTGCAATTTTTGTACACAAGTAATCGCAAGCCTCATGAATGGAAAACGGAGCTTGAGAACACTTTCGTAGAGAAGAGTTTCTGCTGCATCTTTCTAAGTTGGCAGAAGGTTGGAAATATAGACGACCATAACACAGGTAGCATGCGTAGGACGTGCATCTTGAGTGTGGTCTGCTCGCCAGTGTACATGTAGCCAAAGACCGTATTTCGGGTACACTTTCAAACCCTCACTTATTGACAAAGTTGCTGTAATAGACTTTATAGACCCAGCCTAGGACAGTAGCCTTTAGAACTAATCGTAAGGATTAGTTGGTGAATTACACTAAAACAAGTTAACATCTTTCACTGGTACTGCTTTTGACATGTGGCAATCCCCCACGCAGCTCAATTCAGCCTGTTATAGTATTGCTAGTAGAAGTGCCAAACACAAGGTAAGGTATCCGGGGATTTGAGACTATTTTGGGGAGGCCATCATTAGTGCAGTCAAGAAACTGAGAGCACTCCAAGCCGACAGCGGCTGAGACTGAGAGCGGTTAGAATTGAGAGCGGTTAGAATTGAGAGCGGTTGGAATTGAGAGCGGTTGGAATTGAGAGCGGTTGGAATTGAGAGCGGTTGGAATTGAGAGCGGTTAGAATTGAGAGCGGTTAGAATTGAGAGCGGTCCAAACTATTGTAATTCGGGCTACTGGAACCAGGCTGGCGACGGGCTCTTGAAAGGAAGTTTTATAATCAAGAACGTTCCCAGACATGCAGTAAAGTCGGAAGGCGACCTGCATGCATGGCATCTGTGAAAAGTAAATTTTATTAAAAGCCACCAGCACCCACCGGGGCTACTGTAATCCCAGGTTCATTTTTGTTTGTCTTAGTGAGAAGATATGACACGTCCCGAATACAAATCCTTGGGAAAGAGGAATTGCCCTCCACGTCACCAGCATATGAAAAAGTCCATCGAGGGACCTCTCAGAACCTTACGTCTTCCTCAGCTTTGTAGGCTAGGGGGGGATATATCTTCGGTGCTGATTGTGAGGCAAGAGTCACCCTGGAATAAGTATCGACCAGCCCTGTTATGCGACATCGCAGGGGAAGTTATCATAGCAACCCATCGTTCCAATCCATCTCGATTGCGAGCTGTACGAGAGTATCCCAAAGCGGATGCTGAAAGACTAATTCAACGATTTGGTTGTCTCGATCATGCCAACATCCTCTCATCTCGAGACTGCTATATAGATGCAAACTCTGTGTATTTTTTCGTTGAGGATCTCCCGCTCACTTTGTGGAATGTGGTTTCTTCTCCAGATATATATCCCACGGAATTAGAACTGGCTGCAATAATGTCACAGGTAAGTCTTATCGTCTCCATTTTCGTCGATAAACTAACAGACAAGATTCTCGACGGCCTATGCTATCTCAGTAGCTTTGGACTCACGCATCAGTCACTGTCGTGTGGTGGAATACTGCTCGGCACAAATGGCAGAGTAAAGATTGGTTAGTCCTTGGCTCGTTCGAGTGAGTGCGCCGCTGACATTTCTCACAGCCTGCTTGGATCAATGCTCAGAATGCTCACCGACTGAGACCTACACAATATACGCCAATACTATTCCTAGAATCACTATGGCGCTTATGCAAAAGCACGAGAAGGATGTCGGAATTGCCGGAGTTAACGATTTAAATCAGTGGCCGGTCGACTCGGATGCTTTCGGATTCTTATCAGCAGCCTCGACGGAACCCATTGAATCATTGAGAAAGGTGAAGTAGACAGGAAGTGTGGCATCGTATTTACTGGATATTACTAAAATAATTATAGCACCCCCTTGTCGCTGCGAGAAACCAACCCACTGAGGACCTCGTCATGCTTGCACGAGCTGTTTTGTGCGCCTGGGTTTCTAAGAGTAGGCGTGACGTAGCGCCGCAAGTCTCGACAAAGTTTGCTCAAGGGTCCTGAGTCCTGCTATATGAGGTATGTATTAGTTGGGGTAAATAGAGGTGGATCATACTTCACGAGATTCTGCATGATATGTCGAAAACTAGGAATACATGGTTGAGACAGGGTAAGGTACCAGAAAATCATGTGACCACTGGTACCGTGTATACCATACAACAGTGCATATTACATTAGCCATCATTGTACGCATAGATAGTTGGAATTGCGGTCCGTGTCTTTTTTGTTAGTTAGAAAATCATTGATGTGGACAGCCAAGCGGCCATGAACACGTTTATATACATTGTGTACCGCCGGTAGCGATATTGTAAGTGCAGATTAACTATGGTCATTCTCCATGTATTGGGCTTGGGGCTCATCATGACTGTTTGGAATGTTCCAGCCTTTTCAGGGATTACCACGTGAGACTCGCAGTTCACTACCTAGGAAGCCTAGAGCAATCTCACTATATCGTACGAAAATGCTTTACACGATATTTGTACAGCATGGATGGATGATTTAATTTGCCCTAGTACGGCCTACCTACGCCACTGCCCACGATAGAATCGTCCTCTTCGTTATTGTGGTTGGCTCATCTATGCTTTCTACACATTTTCTTGCTACTAATCTTGTACTGGCCTTCACTTAGTACATCTTTTATATACCTAAGCCATCTCAAAGGTAAACAAGTGGAACCGAACTATTAATGATCTCTGTACCCAGGTTACCAAATGGTCACTCGTCAAAGCCAATAACACTGTGCTTGAAGAGATACTAAGAAGGGATCGAATTCTTCGCCGCAATCCGGAGCAAAGTCAAAGATCGGCGGGCTCGCCCTTTCCCCTGGAATCAGCCGAAGAGCCAGCAATATCTACGCCACCGCAGGTTGACGCTGGTTCGCTCGATGGGATGGCTATCGAGACTCAAAGGACAGACGCGCAAGCCAGTGCTTCAAAACGGGGTGCTGGAACACGGAACTGTGAGTAATACACATAAGAAACGTGGCATTGAGACTGAAGAGGTTGAAGAAATGTACTGATAATTGGATGTACTAGTCCTCAAACACAAGGCTTGGCCTGCAGAAGTATTGAAGCGGCTTCCTCTATGGTTCGAAGACCAAGTACGGAAAAATCAGTCGCAGGAAGAGCTAATGCAATCCGTGGCGCCGTCGATGTTGAGTGTGGTATCGATTAGATTGGTGGATGGCAAGCGCTAATAACTTTGATAAGACGATTCAATAAACGAGCCTTATGAGACATACCACGGCTTGCATCAGAGAGCTCCCATCTCTGCGACCGACTATGAGAAGTGCCTAACGAAGGTGGCTTCATTTCTATTAGCCCAAGCGCCCCGGCTCGCAATATCCTCAGAGTCACTGACACTTCTTCTATACTCAGCAGAGCGAATTACAAGACCGAACGTCTAGAGTAATTAGGTTATCCATCAGTCCCAGTAGCTTAACAAAAGCCACTAACCAGAGAAAAAATGACCACGAAGACGAACCAAATGACTGGTTTCAGAAAAGGCAGCATGAGCGCTTTGTTTTATGGTGTGAGAACAAAAGGCGTATCCAAATTCCAGAATCGACATTTCTTCTGAAGCTATACTTGTAGCTGACGAGGTAAAATACCCGCTGCAGTGATTTCGGGATACGTACAACGATACCAGAGGGCTTTATCAGTTCGTGGTCCTCAATATTCGACGAGATCTGCTATTCCGATAGATATCCCCCAAACGAGTTCAACTAATATTTTCAAACAGAAAAGCAAGATACAACCCATCAGAAAGTAACACCCTCAATTAAGCAGCGGGATTTCCTCTTTGCTTTGAGCCTACACCTAGATAGCGATAGTTTGTAGCATGCTTTGAGGGCATCAACTCTCACGAGAACCATCCGCCGAGAAATAAGGGCTTGAATAAACATAGATATCGACAAGCCATGTCAAAGCAGTGCCCCACCTTTTATATACTTTGGGCCTTATGAAAACCCGGAAAATGGCGATTCATTAAGTTTTCAGAAGATAAATTTGCATATACTACAGCCATTCTCCAAATCGCCTTGACCAGTACACACTGAGACTCTCTTTCTCAGCCCCACCGCCAAGGCCTTAGCGCAGATCATCTATTGAGCAGGCCGCACTTAGTTGAAGACGGTTGTAACATATATCTTGTATGGTATTGTATCCCCTGGTCTAAGATTGCAGCCTGCGCTTTGATTCCTAGGGTATGAATCACTGTCCTATACAAGTCCCAATTTACGTCGGCCCTCAACTAAGTATGGTCTGTCAAGATGATTTGAGAATGACTGTATTTTGCAACACGCTATTTTATATAATAATGGAGAAGAGTTGTTGTCAATGAAGGCTAATTCAACAGAAGATAGATCATCCACAAATAAAACAACCCCTGATAACTACTATTATATGATGAAATGAATTCATGGATTGATCATGAAGCGGCGGCTAGGCCCTTTCTTCCCAATATCAGCAAGGTGGTAGAATTGAATACGGGCTCGGGATGAGCGGGATGCTTGACAACACAGCTCTTCAACAACTCGATCGCTTGGGAGTATCACGTGCTTAGATGCACTGTGCCAAGCTTCGCCTTATGAATATCCACAAGCTGCATATCTAGCTGATCGGCTTTCTCCAACCGTCACCGAGTCCTTTATGTCGACGCAACCTTAGCTCTGCTGTTAAGGCCTCATGGGAGCCACTAGGTTTTGCTCCCTCTCTGAGGGCCCTTTTCAGCGGAAGTAGATGATAACGGCAAGCTTCACGCGACCTTGGCCTATGACAACCAGAAAAATCGAACACCACTCCAGCCAAAACATCTAAAGACGCTCCTTTCGAGAACAGCCAGCGAAATCTTTCAAAATCGCCTTGCTCGTATGCTTCGCAACAGAGCCTATCGATACCACCTTGAACCTCTCGAAAAGAAGCACCATGATCGATCAACCAACTTAAAAGCTTTTTGTAATTGTGTGAACGAGCTGCGCGCTCAACCATGTCGCCACAAGGAATGTGCTTCAAAGATGCTCCAAGCTGGACCAGATTTTCCACCTTTGGAATCGAAACATTCTTTCGATAGGCGTGAGACAAGATATGCCCTCGCGATATGTAATGACATCTGAATTGACTATCCTCGTATCGCACTGCCGAAGTATCGTTTTTAAGGGTCTGGAACTCTTTCAAAATGGGCACAAGAGCCGAACAGCCGAACAAAGACCATGTCCAACGGCAAATCGCACGGAAATGTAAGTAATCAGGAAGGTAAAGATTGCGATCGATTCCAAGATCTCCTGCGATAGGTCATAGAAAGAAGCCTTCCTCTTGTCTGTATGGTCCATATTGGGACTTGTATATGGTATATAGTAGATGTTTGGTCTTGGCTCAATGTTGAAGGATGGGAGGCGTTCGAGCGTCACCGAATTGATGGTTGTTACTCCGGATTGCGGTAGGATAACGCGGGCTACATCCAGCAATAATAGCAATCCGGGACGTGGTGCGTGATTTGCTCAAGACAGTACCTGGGATAAACTCTCCGATAAAATTTTTAGAGGATACTATCAAGGTCGGAGCTATTGTGCCTATGCTTTGTCTCGTTGCGAGGATGGTGAGATGAAAGGGGCAATGTGGCACTGGTAAAGGCGGACAGCAGGGCTTTGGCAGAAATCGTGGTAATGATTACAGAAACAAGGCGGTACAGTAATACTGTGCCCCTCAAATTGATGCGGCCTGTCGAATAATTCAATGATCACGTTGACTGCGCCAGTCCTTTTTTGATGTCGCATCTTATTGATGCACTTAGTGAGCAAATCAGGATATTCAGATGATGCTCAGTGAGTGGATTACGCTAATTATAAAATGGACCGTGATCAAGTCAGGGTACCCAGGGACGTGCCCAGTTCTACTCAGTGATCAGAAAGCAGCAAGAGGTGAGCACTTGAGCGGAAAGGGAAAGGTCTCGAGTGCCAGCCATTATCCGGTCTGTATGTATTGCCAAGAGTGTGACTTATGTCCGTAGTTTATTGGCGGTAAACCCGCTAAGACTCATGGACTACCAAAATTGTCCAAAGCCATCTCAAACCGCATCTTTTCCTGAACCTTGTGACCCAGTAAAGTAGATGGTTACCTGCACCTGTTGTATCCGTTACTGTGTGTATTAACAATTTCGGTCGACAATAAGATATGACTAGATAGCAAACCCCTACGTAAATTTGCCTAGTCTCTATGCGTATTACAGGATACCGCTGTATATAAACCCCACGGGCTGGTTTGGACATGTCTGTTGGGCGTTGGCGAGGATACGTGGCCTTGCATGTCGACCCGGGCATTCGATGTAGCCAAGATCGGGCCGAATGGTAAGGCATGAAAATGTGGAGGTTCGCAGTATAAAGAGTGGGAATCAGCACTGATTCTCTGTTTTCCAACATTCCCATTCCCTACTCTTCTCTGAAAGTCCCCCTTTACTCTCAATTTTATTTTATTTTATCTATTCGGTGCCTTGTCTAGCCACTCGGGATCATGTCCACGTATCTTTCAGCCGAAAGCATCAGGGCTATCGAATCCATCCTAAATTATGAATTCCATGACAAGTCTCTTCTAGACAAGGCATTCGAAGCTCCCGGGGCTACTGAAGCCAGGGGAGGACACCAAAGGCAGGCGCTTATTGGCGATGCTGCCCTAAAACTCGTTCTTACTGAGCTCGGGTATGAAGGCAATGCGTCAACCGGTAAGCCTCGCTCCACAGCATATCCTTTCCCTTTAATTCTTTGTTTCAGTATTGACGAAGTAAAAAGGTGAAATTACTATTTCTCGGGGTTCCCGTGTGTCAAATGAGAATCTGAAACGGCTGGGCGAATCACTGGGCCTAAATGCTTACTTCCGTCTGAACCCGGCGAGCCAGGGTGTCGTGCCTAGGTCCATGATGGCAACTACGATGGAAGCCATCATTGGCGCTGTCTACCTTGACAGCGGCAAGGATATGGCAACCACACGAGCTCTCGTCAATCGACTGGGCATTTAAATATTTGTCTAAGCAACACTATGTCCTCGGGTGAGTATTGGAAAGGCTATATCATTGGATGTATCAGACGCTAATTGGTTTGTTCAGGTCACATCTCGAGGGGTATACAAGTACCCTTACGGCGATAATTGCTGGCACATGCCCTGGTAAAGAGGCAGATTAGACCTTGACGGGGGGGACACATTTGGTACCTTGTGTCCCCCTCGAGAAGATCTAGTCTGCCTCTTTATAATTGCATCTGTCATGTAGTATGGTTGGATTGGTACCGGATACTCCTGCGGTTGTTATTGGTATATGTTTGACGGATTTTTCAACTATTTTCGGCTGGGAAACCACTTGGTACCTTGGCTTCCTAGCCGGGAAGAGTTGTGGAAGTCTCCGGCAGACATAGACCAATTTTCTTGTGATTTTTGGTCGCTTCTGTCAATTTACGTTTGTGTTTCTGGTTGGAAGATATTCAACATATCGCCCACTGAGTTTTGTTTTGGGATCTTGTCTAACAGCCAGAAGACGATTCAACATTGTCGACGGGATTTCCCATGATGCTTGCCATTTAGATTGAATCTAGTCGCTCATTTCGAGTCCATCTTTGGTTATAATATTTCCATGGCATCTGCACTACATGTACTATTTGCTCCCACTCCGTAGTCTGCTACGTTCAACATGCCATCCGGATTAGCGATCAAATATATCCCAGCAATCAAATAAAACAGTTATGAAAGTGGCCGATAATTTTTTGCTTAAGGAGAGGGGACAAATATTGTCGTTACTGAAGCTGTTATATGGTAGTTTGACTGAAAATATCTCATATCCCTCGTCTCTGTCGCCTAGCTCGAGCAATCAGCAATAGAGAACTTTCACTAACGGGCTCTTGCTAACAGTCTTCCTTGGATTCCCGCTTTGCAAGAGGCGAATACATGCTCTTTGGTACGGTACGCTAAGGCCTTGGCAGTGGGGCCATAAAAGAGTTAGGAAATGTTTATCGGTCAAGCCAATTTCGAGAACGACTGTAGATCAACCCTGTTGGTCCTCTCTAATGCAATTGACCGAGCGTGGTATAAACACAAAGTAATTACGCTGGTGGCTTTTGACCTGAAAGGTGCCTTTAACGGAGTCAACAAAGTGAGCCTAGACGCTTGTCTCCAGGCAAGGAGAATCCCAACCGTAGCGAGAAAATGGATTGCGAGCTTTATGAGCGACCGCCACGCCAGCATAGGATTTGATGACTTCCGCACCGAGGCCACACCACTCGCGAACGCGGGATTTGCACAGGGCTCGCCTCTCTCCCCTATCCTGTTCGCATTCTTCAACTCCGACCTGGTCGACCAACCTGTCGACTCTCACGGCGGCGCATCCGCCTTTGTCGATGACTACTTTCGCTGGCGTGTGGGACGCACAGCCAAAGAGAACCTAGCCAAGATTCAATCGGAAGATATTCCCCGCATTGAGGCATGGGCCCGTCGAACTGGGTCTTGCTTTGCAGCCGAGAAAACCGAACTGATCCATATCACCAGGAGAAGACGCGAACAGCTTCAGGGGCAAGTGGTTATGAACGGGAAGACAATCGAACCGTCGCCCACTGCCAAGCTCCTAGGGGTGGCTAGGCGGACTGCGACAGCTACGCCCAGAACAGATGCGACAGCTCTACCAAGCCTGCGTGACACCAGTCATGGACTACGCGTCGACGGTCTGGCACGACCCGCTGCGAGACAAATCTCACCTACGACACTTGAATACAGTCCAGAGAACCGTATTAATCCGTATCCTATCAGCTTTCAGGACAGTGGCCACCACGCCTCTGGAAGTAGAAGCACATATTTTGCCAACGCATCTCCGCCTCCGCCGCCGAGCGCAGAACACTATTGCAAGCCTCCACACTCTGCCGCGCGATCATCCTATCTGGGATACACTACGGCCAGCCCAGAAACGTAGGTGTTGGGTCGTACGCTCGCTTCCCACTTGCGGAAGCCCTGAAGACCATGAACCTAGAAAGATTAGATGAACTAGAGACGATCGACCCACGCCCGCTACCACCATGGCGAACCGAGTCCTTCACCGAGATCGAGATCGGGTCAGACCGAGAGACGGCAAGAGAACCGGCAGAAACCGTAGGGTCCACATCCGCTATCGTGGTCTACTCTGATGCATCGGGACGTGAGGGCCACCTGGGCGCTGCTGCCGTAGCACTCGGCAACGACCTACAGGTTATCGAATCCCAGCAGGTCCAGGTGGGACCGATGGACCGGTGGTCGGTTCACGTAGCAGAGCTGATAGGCATTTTCTACGCTGTCAGTACAGTGTTCAAGATCAGCCATCAGCGGCCAAGAACGGAACACAATAGAACAACAACGGCAACGATCCTCTGCGACAGCAAGTCAGCGTTGCAGGCGATCGAGAACCCAGGAAACAAGTCAGGACAACGCATCATCCACGCGATCCTCCAAGCGGCCGCAGAGGTCCAAGCAAAGGGAATTGCTCTGCGTCTCCAATGGATACCCGGACACTGCGACGATCCAGGGAACGACGCAGCAGATCGGTTGGCCAAAGACGCGGCAAGCCCGGGCAAAACACACCCCTTCCGCCCTCTGCTGACAAGGAAGAGAGCGCTTATCCGAGACAAGATCCGCGCTCAATGGGAGCGGGAATGGAACGCATCAACCAACGGCGGTCACCTGCGGAAAATTGATCGCACCCTACCGGCGTCCTACACCAGGAAGTTGTATGGGAACCTGCCCAGGGGTCGGGCGTACCTGCTGACGCAGCTACGCACGGGCCATAATTGGTTATCCGCCTATGCCAAGACCTTCGGCTTCCGCGACAATGATCAGTGCGTGTGCGGCGCGCAAGAAACAGTCACCCACGTGCTGGTGGACTGCCCAAATTTGAGGGAAATCCGACGGAAGCTAAGGAGTGAAGTTGGGGATGCGTTTAACAGCGTACCGAGTCTGCTGGGAGGCTCAACTGAAGGTGAGAGAGGTAAACCAGACACCGTCTCGCGGGCTGGGACGGTCAAAGCCGTCCTGGACTTCGCTGGGGCGTCACTACGATTCCAAAGTCGCGCGCCATGAGGGCAGCCTAATAACTTGAACGGCACCTGGGCCACGATAGGCCTTGACGAGGCTCCAAGTTCGTTTTCAGGAAGTGGGATATTACACTTGTACATACCAAGATATATATAGTTGCTGTATCCTGTATATCGCCAAAAGCGAGAGGTCAAGGTAAATGATATCATCCATCCATCCGACTGTAGGTCAAATGCGCCAGACAGGCAGAGATTTGAGCACTAATGGATTGGGGCTGCATCTAGAACCAAGTGTAGTTGATTTTCACTCGTATGGATTATTTGACATTAATGTAAAAGGCTTCAATGGTTATCCTGCCCCAAATTTTCGATGAATCCATCTGCACCGAATATATTTATAAGGGCGAAGGCTAAATGACGAGGTGGTTAGTACAAGGTGTAATTTGAGGGGTCACGTCACCCGCTATGTTAGGCCTTACTGAATAGTGTTCTTGATTCGGGCACCCACGAACTACATAGTTTTATTGAATGGCAGACACGGATTCAGTTTCGGAACAAATGGCAGTGTACCCCTTTGGCAGTGTAACACTAAAAGCCCGGCAGAACTATTCATCGACCCCATACGGTTCGAAAAATGCGGATACCACAATAGGCTTATTTAGTCTGCGTTCCTTCCTAGCAAAGGCTGACTTTTCAACTACCACAATTTGTCCTGGAATGTCCAAACTCGTTAGCATAAGGCTATCACCCGAGAAATGCTAGAAAGCAATATTGGGTTCAGAATCCCAGGATTTTATACCAAAAGCGTTGGTCTATCATGGTCTGTTTGGCTAGATTTGAAAGAGCATGGTTGCTGAGATCTTTGTATAGCCAATCACAGCGAACTTTGTCTAATACTGTCACAACGTCTGATGTTAAGGCTCCAAAAGCTACAAGCTTTCTGCAATCGACTACGCTATACCCTTCGAGCCCAACAGCCCAAAGTTGGACCTCGCCGCTTCGATCATTTCCACCTGAGACAGACATAGACACTCCTACCCTCACATATCCTGGCACTCACACCACTACCAGTGAAAAGGAAAACGGGATAATTGAATATCTCAAGGTTGACGATGAGCTAGGGGGCAGCGGACTAATAGTTGAAGAGCAGAGCTCTCGCACGTTACTGCCTTTCAGTTTAGTTGAAGATGAGTTCGCGAAAGCAGCCAACGGCGGCGCGAGATTATCACAATATACAGTGTCCTCAGTACGGCGGCGCGAGATTATCACAATATACAGTGTCCTCAGT
>PKQL01000746.1:0-12722 GCA_002916455.1 Penicillium sp. CF05 | reverse complement strand
ACTCTTATTGGTGTGTTCTTTGAGACAACTGAAACGGACATTTCCGCGTCTCACCCAATACTTATGGTGGGTTCAAATTCTTTTTTTCAAGGGAAAAAAAAAAMAAAAAAAAAAAAGGAAAAAAGAAAAAACACATATTCGAGGCGCTGCAAGGAATTTGGGAATAATTATCCAGTTTGTTGTGAGATGCCATCGGATCGGACACATGCAAGACAACCCACTCTGTGGATTCCTGCCGGGCCTTTCATTGCTACTCCATTGTCAAACCCATATTGTGCTTCGTCTATCCCTGAAAGCTTCTGACTGACTTCAATTCTTTCTCAGCTTAACCCCTAAGCTTTGCTTTGTTTACCCTCGATCGTTATAATCTATTTGGACTGATCGCTTCTTCGGGCATCACTTGCATTCGACACATCACCCTCAGTGAACACACAAGGATCGTCAAACCTTAATGAGATAGCTGCCCCCTAACGCACTGGCCGGTTATTCAAATACCAGCCCGATCTGTCAGAACATTGAAGTCGCTCCCATGCCTATGAAACTGCCCAAAAGCTTTACGAGGCGGAAATCGTCCGGCAACGTTCTAGACGACGTGGAAACCCCTCACCAATCTTCCTTTCGGGTCTTCGAGCGCCCAGGACCTCATCGATCCATGACAGATGGAGCGGCGTTGACCAAACCGCTGAGTGAGGGTCATATGGTACCGTCGATGATGGAGGATTCCGATAACATTTTTGCGGAGAGAGAACGACCCCTGGACAAGAGCCGGTACGATCGTCCATCGACCATGGATTCTCTCAGGAGACGACTGACCGGGAACCGTGATAGCGGTAACTACGAAAGTTCTACGTCAACCAGGCTAAGCTCATCATCCACCCTCCCATCATCGACCGAGGTCCCGCCGCCCGACGAGACCCTATCCCCGCATTCCAGGATCCATGATGTACCAGCTCCGCCACCGCTCACGAGTGCACTGCGCGCAGCAGGACGAACTTTCTCGTTTGGTGGACGATTCAGCAAGTCAGGACCACAGGTACCTCGGCAACAAACACCAGATGCTGCGCATAATCGCCCGGTGACGGGCAGCACCGACAGCACGGCCACTCCACCCAAGCTGCCCGATACAGACTTCGCTCTCAGCTCGCAAGACGATTTTAACAAGATGTTTGAGAATATGGATGCGCGAGAGAGTTCAGCAATACGGGAGTCATCCCCTAAACCGGGCAAGGTAAGACCTATAACCGTTCGTCCAGAAAGGATGTAGTGCTGATAGTATTTGCAGTACTCCTCATCTCCGCCGACGCATGTTCTGCCGGAGTTCCGAAAAGGCAGAGCTGCCGCACCCGCCGCGATTAACACGGATCGATCGACTGCTGTCGAGTCACCCCCTTACTCCTGGGATCGTCGCCCGTCCGAAGAGGGCTTGCTACGTGGCCCGCATTCTCCACCCCTTAACCAGAGCCAGTCTACCCTCGATACCGTTGTTGGTTTCCGGAAGCTTTCGCCGTCTCCCAATCAGTTTGCTGAGGCCACTACTTCACATCGTTCGTTGGAGCGCCCGCGGGGGACTGAAAGAGGAGGACTGCGGAGGAGTGGGATATATTCGGCCAAGGGGGAATCCGCTCCCTTTGACGACGAAGATGCCAAAATGGTCCGACAATCTATCCTGTGGAGCAAAGAAAGCACATCACCGTGGGCTGAGGGTAGCTCCTCTGGTGGAACCCCCTTGATCGATAAGGGCAAAGCACCCAATTACTCTGGCCAAGCTAACCCAGAACCTGATGATATGTTCCAATACCGCGGTTCGCCCGCTCCGGCCGACAGATTGGACCCCTCCATTGCGGATCATGCGCGGTTGGCTGTGCAGTACGCAGATACTCTCCCCAAGTCAACTTCTCCAGGTAACAAGGTGATGACTCCATCTCAGTTTGAGCACTATCGCCAGCAACAAGAGCTTCGACGTTCCAATAGCGACGCGACTAAGAGCGATGAAGAGTCTGATCATGAGGAGTTTGACGATGAAGAAGATGAGGTGGAGAAGCAACGTGAGACGGAACGCCAACGACGAAAGCAGGAGGCTCATCTCTCTGTTTATCGCCAGCAGATGACGAAGATCACTGGTCAGCAAGCACCCGTGCAGTCGCTACGTCCGGTCATGAGTGGAGCCAGCAATAGCACGCCCAATTTGCACCCCAGTCGTCTGTCTGTACTAGGCGAGAGGTCCACCGGTGGAAAGAGCAGTGAGGAAGAGGATGATGATGATGTGCCGCTTGGAATTCTGGCCGCACACGGTTTCCCCAGTCAGAACCGCCCACCGACCCGCCTGAACAATGTCAGCTCCAATCCCAACCTTCGCGCATCTATGCAACCGCCGTATATATCATCTTCCAGCTCTGTTTCGGGGGCCGACCCCAACGGCAGCCGAGGCGGTCTGCCACCTTTTGCAAGGAACTTGCCGCGAGATCCTTACTTCGGTGCAGGTCTGGTTAACAACTCAAACCGTGAATCCTTGGCTCTCGGAGGTGGTTCGGTATATGGAGGATCTTCGTCCCCAGCACCTCATTCTGGGGGTCTTGTTGGTGTTATAGCGAATGAGGAGCGGGCGCGGGCGATGCGCAGAGGAAGCCCGAACACACAAGCCATGCACGAAATGGGAGGCGTGCCTCGACCATACTCCATGATGCCGCCGCCGCCGCCGCCGCCGCAGCAAAACGTTACCGCTGGGGAACAAGCTTCTGTCCAGCTATCGCAGCAGATGGCCACCATGATGCAGATGCAAATGCAGTGGATGCAGCAAATGATGCAAATGCAAGGTGGGCAGGGTCAATCTATGATGCAAGGCACGCCAATGCCTCCCATGATGATGCCTGGTGGAGGGATGGCCATGCCTCCCATGGGCCCTCCTTCTATAGCAGGACCCCCATCCATGGCTGGCAATCCGAACTTGCGGCCTATGTCCATGCCTGCATCATCCGTTCTCAATGTTCCGCCCTCACTTCCACCCCACATTGACCAGCGTACGATGAGCATGCTTGACCCCAACATTTCTCGTGGCACTGGCTCGCCCATGCCGAATTTCTCTGGCAACTCATTCCGCCCCAGCACCGGATATGCCCCTTCGATTGCTCCGTCGGAGCGCAGCACCGCGGGCATGGCGCCTCGCTACCGGCCAGTGTCAGTTATGCAGCCCGAATCGAATTACGCAGTGGCATCCTCGACAAACAAGCCCTTCGGTGACGAAAATCACAACCCGATGGCTCAGTCGCACATCCCGAAATCGCATCTCGCCACTGTGACCGTCCGCCCAGTTTCACGGAGCACCGGCACTGAAAATCGAAAGCCCGGTTCCGACGATGAAGAGGACGACGACGAGGCCTGGGCTGACATGATGAAGAAACGCGACAAGAAGAAGAGCAGCTGGAAGATGAAGCGAGGGACGTCTTCGTTCGGGGATCTGCTAAGCGCTGTGCACTAAATCCCTGATTCTGCCTCCCCTCTATTTCTTTCATCTTTCCACAACTCGACCATGAAAACGAGCTTGCATTGCATCTGAAAAGAAATCTGTCCGCATTATGCTGTATAGCCTGCCTCTTTGCATTTCCATTTCCGCTTCCGTCTCCTAATACGACATGACATATGACGCACATACCATCAACTGAGAGAAGGGCTTGCCGTGCCATTTGGATATGGGCTCGATAATGCATCCCTAGCCCTCATCTCGCATCTTGTATGTCAGTCCTCGTTCCATGACCCGGAGTTTCTTACCATCGTATCATGGTAATTCCGGTCTGGGCACAGGGATCCGACATTTACAAGTATGAATACATATGCTTTCCTTGTGCTTTTAGTTTATTTTTGTTTTTATTTTTTGTTTTTAGTTCGGAGCTCTCCTCTTTCTTTTCTTTTTCTGCTTTCTTATGATATCGGCGCGGGAAGAGACATGGCGTTATTTATCTGATAAGTTTCCATCTCTTTGTTTTTTCTTTCCAGCTTTTATTGTGTCTATTTTGCATTGTCTTCTCGAAAGAGCGCCCTGCATTTACTTGACCCCCTTAATACATTTCGGGCCTTGTGGCCGTTATATCTGGTCTTTTCAGTGTTGTTTCTTTCTTTTCTTTTCTTCAGGTTTTATGTCTGCTGCTTCAGTGGGTTGTATATCTTAACATAGCGTAGATCTGAGTTGAGATAGGGTTTCTCCATACAGTACCGCTAATATACGTCATGTCATATCAAGCTCGATTGCGTGCGTATAACTTAGAAAACTACGAGGTGCGAGTGTGTGCAATCGTAAATTTGGCTTGCTTTACTAGGTTGACTATCACTGGCTTCCTACATTCCAATCCAGGTAATGAAAAATCGGTGGAACTATGTATTACAGTAAATAAAAACAATATGTACTTATGCCTCAGAAGTCGAGATTTACACATGTACCTTCTGCATTCCGTTGACGAACATATACAAGGTACCGCGTGGTAGTTGTGGGCAAATATTGATTTCGAAGCACCAGCATAGTGCTATCTCGAAGTGAGATAAAATAAACATCGGGCCGGGATAGTACATGGTCACGTGATAACGTACATCAGAGGGGTCACATGATCGATATCGATATCGATATCGGTATGTACCACGATATCTTCATCATTCAACGCCAACATCAAAGAAACAGACAGGTACGAAGTCAAGGTCCAAATAACGATCTCAAGTGTAAACCCCTCGTTGGGTTCCTTTATCTGAAGTTATTTGCTATCGATAAGCACCCTCAAAAGCGTATTGCGAAAGCCGGCGCGTTTTGATCGCTATCGCCTTTACAAGTCAAACGCAGTGGACTGGTCATCTATAAATAGGGCTTGAGACTACGTCGAGCGTTCCTCGCCAACTCTCACTTTCGCAACTCTTGGATCAACACATAGAAGCATATCATCTATACCGATACAGCTATCTTCCAACATTGCCCCCAAACCCTTGGGCCCTTTTTTAGAGCTTTCTTGCCAATATGAATGCCCCGGATCGGTGAGTCCATGCCAGCGTTTCTGAGATTTCCGAGCTTTTGTTCGTTTTGAGCTGTTCCGCCGAAGTTGGCTGTACTTTGAATACTGGATCTTCGATTTCAGTTGGGTATCAAATGTACCGCAGAACGTCTTCCCCGGATTCCGGGGTAAATCGCGCATTCCCTCTTCTATTTCCCATCAATTTGGGAAGGAGGGAAGGACATCGATGGCGAGGATGGCACTTTCTTCGCAACATTGCTCCTGCCCTGGCGCGCGCTGCATGTCTATTTATCCTCTCCCCAACACAACCTTCGTCTTTTCCCTCTGTCATCCTCTTTTCATCGTGGACTTTCATCCAGTTGTGCACTGCCATCCTCTTGCTTGCTCTCAATTCTTTGTTTCATCATCTCTGTTTGTGCAACCATGCCTCAGAGCCCTGCCATTGTCACGGCCACTGCGGCTATTGCCAGAGAGCGTGCTGGTCGCATTGGCCCGGGTCGCCATCCGCGCCATCCTCGCCCTGCGCTTCCTGATGACGCTCCTGACGTGTCAGTTGAATCAACTCACGGATCAACACTTTTGTTTCCTTTTATTTGTCCATTTTCTGTGTCTTTGTGTCTCGTTTTTCATCTGTGGACCATAAGCTGACCAATGTCATGAATATAGTTATGAAGCCATCCTGCTCGCTCCCGGCGAAAACAAAATTGATGTTGAGGTCGATACCCGTAAGTTGTGCTGGCCAATGTAGATGGTGTATTCCCACTGACTGTATCTCTCTAGGCCTTCCTTCCGCCGCCATCTTTACTTTCCACAAGGAAGACCACACGCTTGGCAACATGCTGCGCCAGCGTCTCCTGAAGACTACTCATGTGATCTTTGCTGCTTACCGCGTAAGCAACCTGCTATATGCACATGGTGTTGGAAAGATACTAACAACAATCCATTAGGTTCCTCACCCGCTGACCCCCGAGTTCCAGCTGCGTGTCCAGACCGACGGCGAGATCACCCCTCGTCAGGCCGTCATCAATGCCTCCCAGGCTCTGATTAAGGACTTGGGTATCCTATCTCGAGAATTCACCAAGGAGTACGAGCTCCGCAAGGCTGCCAACGCCGCCAATCAGCAGCAGCATGTCCCTACCTGAGTTCTACTGCCATTCCCCTCCACATTTCCTTTCCTTTCTCATACAACTTCCGCCTTACTGTGACATGAAACAAATAATAGGACTTAGCTAGGCCTAGCAGGCAAATTGCGAATAATTTCAGCCTTCTTCTACGCGACATAAAAATGGGCATTGCCCGGAGCTGTTACAAAAAAAAAAAGAAAAAAAAAGGCCATATATAACGGACCCCTAAGAAGCGGGTTTCTCTAGGAGTATCTACTTTTATAACAGCAGTTTCCCGAAACCAAAGGGTAAGTGGTATAAGGGTAGAAGTGAGAATTTATATATCTATAGTAATTAGAGGTAAGATAATAGGACTATTAGCGGTACGGATTGACGTTGCGCTTCGTAGGGCATTAGAGTAGCGTAACATGTTGAACCTAAGAGCTATAAGGTCAGAGTAGAAGAGAGTAAGCATGGCACCCAACAATTGAGGCCAAGAGAACTCTCGGTCAGGTCAGCTCACAAGCACGTGATACTAGGTAAGAATCCGTAATCACGTGATACAATGCCCAACTCCCTAATCTAGAATAGGCTAGGCTAACCCCCCCACTTTTCCCCCCATAGTCCCACATTTTTCTTGTCCCAATCACATCCATAACCTGCGAATCATCTCTATCCAAGCTCTTTGCAACTGGTGCCCACTCTATAGTATGCCAAACCCACGTCCCGATTTCAGTCCTGCGTGTCCGATCCCGTACGTTGTTCAAACCTTAGAACGGGTGGAACAACTTAAAACCTTTCTGAAAACCGAATTTGGTCAAGTGCAACGTATAAACATTGAAGCCCTTATTCGACTTTACGAGGATGGAAAACTTGAACCACGTCAGGATGGCGAAGCCCCACTATACCTAGTGGATGGACAAGTGGTCGACAAGGACCCCTGGGAGGATCCTTCTATTCCAAAGAAAGCAAAAAGGTGGTGCGAAGTAAGTCACCTATTCCATCGGTCACCTATTGGTCACCTATCGGATATTATACTAGCTCATACTAATAATATCTTCAGGGCTTGTTTTATCAGCAGATGACACAGACACGCGCGCTCTAGGCAAATACTATATGACCCTATATAGTATTATCGTTCGTTTGAGGCTAATCATATTATGACCATTAGCTACAACAAATGACCTAGTCTATGGCAGAAAGCTTCCCTTATTCCGATGTTGTCCGGATGCACCAGGTATACCACAATCTGAGCTATATCAATAAAGGCTTAGGGTTATTAACTAACAAAAACCAGTTACATGCCCTGATCAAGATACCAGAAGAGTATGGCGGAGAGGGAGAACCGACTCGCCAACTCCTCGTTTGCAATAACACTGGAAGCTCCGTTCTTACTCTTTTTTACTCTGATCTTGTGGCCCTCGAGTTCGACGTTTCCCTACACTATGGAGCCTTAAGAAGCGCAGGGTCAATCCTTACCGCCAATGGCCACGTTATCCTCCCTACAATTGCTGTGGATATACAAATTCTCACATCTACCTTTGTGCCACTTACCCCTTGGTTTCGGGAAACTGCTGTTGTGAAAGCAGATACTCCTGGAGAATTCCGCCTCTCAGGGGCCGCTATGCGCAACCATTTGTTATTTGCAACACCTCCCGGTAATGCCAATCTTATGTCGCGCAGAAGAAGGTCGGGATTTATTCGGAACTTGCCTGCTAGGCGTACCTGGGTTCTTTTCCTTTTGTTTCATTATTTTATTCTATCCCCCATCTATCCTTTACGCAGAAAAACGCGGGAATTTAGCAGAACACCGTTGAGTAAATGGTTATGAGCGATGCCCAGTCACCATCCGTCTTCCTTCCTGAGGTCTGAAAATCTGGCGCATGGAGCAGGTATGGTCTTTTATATCTTGCTTTTTCTTTTCCGTTTTCGGTTTTCGACCTGGGGATTATAGGGCCCCCCTTTATTTTTTTTGCGGGCGCGTTCTATTTTTTTTTTTTTTTCCCTTGCTTTCTACTGTTACTGAGAGGCTCAGTTATCCCATCGGCTAGGGGATGCCGACAAATTTACAAGCTTAACACTTTAATCATCATCACTTGTATCCATCAACCCAGTATTCCAGTCGTAGATCCAAAAATATCCCGAGAACATGACTAAGCGCCCGATGAGGTTAGCGCAGGTGCCTCCGCGTCCAGCAACGGCGTCATTCGCATCCTCCTGAGACTCAACTCACTTACTACTTTGCATTCGTTCTTCTCGTCAATTTCTTGTTGGCTTTTCTGAATCTTTTTGCTCATGCAAGCGTGGTGTCTCTGATGTTTTCCTCGTCGAATAATTTCCTCGGGGGTGGTGCCACTGGCCGTCCCGGCCAGGCACCATTCATGCAACAGCAACAACAACCCCCCTATTCGCAATTCCCTCAAGGCCAGCAGCCGCCATCAATTCAACAACCTCAACCGACTGGATTTGCTCCGCAGCCCACTGGTATTGCTCCACAGCCGACCGGATTTGCCGGCCAGCCCTCCCCGTTCGGTAACTCGCAGCTACAGCCTCAAGCCACCGGATTCCCCGCAGGACAGCTCCAGCCGCAATTCACTGGCTTCCCCGGTGCCGCGCCCCAGCAACCTCAGCAGCCGCAAGTGCAAAGCTTCCAGCAACAATACACTGGATACCCTGCCCAAAACCAAGCACAGCAGCCTCCTCCGGTGCCGCAGATACCAACTCGATTCAAGACCTCTAGCGATATCGCAAACTCCTTCCAAGATGCTGCTGGATCTGGGGCGCCTCCTCAGGTGCCGCCAAAGACAGGGTCAAAGATCCCGAGCATTCGGCTTTCTTTTATCACGGCGCAGGATCAGGCGAGGTTCGAGCAGCTCTTCAAGTCTGCGGTTGGCGATAGCAAGGCAATGGATGGTGGGTTTCCGTGCACCCAGTGGGTCCCATGTTATGGCTTGGATGGTAGTACTGACTGGTCACAATAGGCGACAAAGCAAGAGATCTTTTGTTGCGCTCCAAGTTGTCGGGCGCTGATCTTTCTAAGATCTGGGTCTTGTCTGATACCACTAAATCCGGACAGTTGCTATTCCCCGAATTTGCATTGGCCATGTACCTCTGCAACATTCGTCTGACCGGTCGTGAACTTCCTTCTTCCCTACCCGAGACGATCAACAACGAGGTTTCCAGTATGGTTGACATCATCTCATTCGATGTTCCCGATACACAGCCGCCGCCGGTCCAACAACGAACGAACGTCCCTAACTTCGATGCGCCACTCATAGAGAACAAGTCGACACCCCCAATTGTTCAACAACCCGTTCCACAGCAACCTAACAATGCCACGCTCCTGTCGCAGCTGGCAGCACAGCCTACTGGGTTCTTCCCCCAGCAGACTGGTATCCAGCAGCCCAACCAGACGGGCTTCCCGGGCCAGAACCAGTCTCAATTCCTTCAGCCTCAGCAAACAGGTTTCATGACCAACCCGCAGGCTACTGGATATACCGGCCCTCGGCCTCCGATGCCGCCTATGCCTACTGGTTACGGGTCGAACCTCAGCCCCGCCCAGACCGGTGGGATGCAAGGCCTGGGTGTGCAGCCTACGGGCGTGGCAGCGCAACCTACGGGCATGCCAGGTCAGTGGGGTTTTATCAACACACCAGCGCAGGGTTTGCCCAACATCGATGCTATGAAGCAGCAGCTCATGCCGCAGCCTGGGCGTGAAGGCGGCTTCAGTGCTGTTGGCCTTTCAGGAAATGCTACAGTTGCCTGGGCAATTACGAAGGAGGAGAAGAAGATTTACGATGATCTTTTCCGCGCATGGGACGGTTTCCGCAAGGGCTTCATCAGTGGCGAGACTGCCATCGAGATCATGGGCCAAAGTGGTCTGAATAGAAAAGATCTTGAACGGATCTGGACCTTGGCTGATCCCCATAACCGCGGCCGACTGAACATGGATGAGTTCGCTGTGGCTATGCACTTGATCTACCGTGCTTTGAACGGATACCCCGTTCCCAGCCGTCTACCACCCGAGCTTGTCCCTCCTTCTACGAGACACTTAAATGACTCTATCGGTACAGTCAAGTCTCTGCTCTCCCAGGATGCTGAAACTCGCAAGGCTACCGGGGCGTTCCTACAGCCGCAGAAAACTGGTGTCAGCTACCTTAAAGACCACTCCTTCCGTGGTGGTGCAGTAAGCGCTTCTGGGGCTGGCCGCAAGGACGCGACGATGTTCAAGAACAATGACTCCGCTGGTGGATACCGCTCTAGTGCACGTCGTCGCGTTGGTAACGAGGCTCGTACCCCGTCACCGGCCGCCTCCGGCGCGTCAGATGAGGAGTATTCTGTGGAACAGCTTCACAAGAAGATCCGCGAGGCCAAAGTTATGATTGACGCTGCCGACTTCGAGGACGAGAACCGAGCTGAGGATGATGATGCTCTAGACCGCCAGGATCGCCGTGAGGCGGAGAGTCTCATGGACCGTATCCGGCGTGTACAGGACGATCTCGATACCCATCCCAATGCTGCATTCCGCCAAGTGGACAGTGGAGCAGATCGTAGGGCTCTTCGTCGCCAATTGCAGTCTTTTGAAGATCAAGTTCCCCAGGTTGCATCTGATGTGCGTCGTCTTGAGCGTGAGATCGCCGATGCGAAGGTCGAGCTCTTCCGTCTCAAGGATGCCAAGGCACACCCCGGTGGCGCCTCTAACATCATTGGCACTGGCCCTGGCGGTACTGTGACTGAAGCAGATCGAATCAAGGCTCGTGCGCGTGCACGTATGCAAGCCCGGGCTGCCGAGCTTGCTGGGCGCCCCGCACCCGCGACGGAAGATGATGATGGCCAAGCAGCTCGTCGTCTGGAGTCTGAGAGCACTAACGTGAAGATGGAGCGGGAGCGCAACGACACCATGACCCGCGATGTTGAGGAAAGTGTCCGTGACTTCGCTCGTAGTTTGGAGGACAGTCTCCGGGAAGAAGGCCAGAATTCTACACGTGAGCATGAGAAGCGTCGTTGGGAAGAGGCACTGGGAGTTGAGGACGTCATCCGTGACTTCATCTACGACCTGGGCCGCAATGCGCGAACTGCGAATATTCGCAAAGAAGAGTATGTTATTCTCGCCAATCGAGGAAAGTCTCCAATACTGACAATTCATAGGCGTGAGAGACCTTCCCCGGATGTGCAATCTCGAGCATCTCCAGCGGCCGAATCTGCTGCTGCGCGCCCTTCGCTGCCCCCGTCCGTGGACTCGTCAAGCTCTGTTCCGGGTAGCACACATGAAGATCGTGTGGCAGCTGCTCGAGAGCGTGCACAGAAGCGCATTGCTGAGCGCATGGCTGCTGCTGGTCTGAAGCCAAATGACGCTACTGAGACTCTTGCGCAACGCCAGGAGCGTGAGAAGAAGGAGCGCGAAGATCGTGTCAAACGTGCCGAGGAAGAGGATGCTAAGCGGGAACAAGAGAGACAGCGTCGCTTGGCTGAAGAACGGGGCGGTCCTACCGAGGCAGCTCCGAAGATTGCGGGCAAGAAACCACCACCGGCGCCGCCCACTCGCAGGGCTCGGACGGATAGTGCCGGCCAAGCCGATGCCAAGAAGGAAGAGGAACCCAAAGCAGACCAGGCTGCCCGTGAGCAGGCCATCAAGGAAGAGCAAGGGGTGCAGGAGGCAGAGACTAAGCGTCTAGAGTGAGTAATCCACAGTGGATAGATAAAAATAGTGGGCTTGGCTAATGCATTTACAGGGGTGAGGCAAGCCAACGCGAGCTGGAATTCCAACGGGAGAAGGATGCCCAAGCCGAGCGACTTCGTGCTCTTGAGGAACAGGTCCGCCAGGGCAAGATCAAGAAGCAGGAAGAGAAGCGCCGCAGGGAAGAGGCTGGCCGACAGGCCAAAGAGCAGGAAGCTATGCTTGAAGCCCAACGCGTTGAACTGGAGGCAGCTAAGGAACGTGAGCGACAGCTGCAGCGTGAACTCGAGGGCCTTGACGATTCATCGTCCGATGACGAAGGCCCTGCCGATATTACGCCTCAGCACAGCACACCGACGCAGAGCCAGATTCTCCCTACCCCACCTCCCGTGCCCACGATAGCTATTCCTGAACCTCCCGCCCCCGAAAGTGTGCCGAGCGAAGTGAGCTCCCCCGAAAGCAGCCGTGGTGTTCCTGCCGTCGCGCCCGATGCTGAGTCCAAGAACCCATACTTCAAGAACAAGGCTCAGCCATCCGAACCCACCCAAGCGACCTCGCCGCCAACCACAGCTCAGTCTACGAACCCTTTCCACCGCTTGACCCAGCAAGAACCTATCAAGCCCACCTTCACCGGCGCAGCCCCCCTGGAACGCAAGACTCGTGCTCGCCCCGAGGAAGACGACGACTGGTCCGCTGCCGGATCCGAGGTTGATTCGTCTGATGATGAGGACGACCGTCCAACTGGTGGCAGCGCCAAACAACTTGCCAGCATCCTGTTCGGCACTATGGCGCCCCCACGTCCTCTGAGTGCCATGGACGAAGACAAGTCTCCCTCGACATATGCTACCCCGGTACAGGAAAGCCCTGTTGCACCTCCGCCGCCACCCCCAGTCACTTTGCCTCCTGTTCCTGCTATACCAAGCCCTAGCGATTCCGCCTCCCCACCAGCCGCTC
>PKQL01000745.1:0-12722 GCA_002916455.1 Penicillium sp. CF05 | reverse complement strand
ATCCAGCTCGTCCCACCCGACGCTGACTTCAGTGGCTTGCAGAGGCAGTGATGGGCAATGGACCAACCTGAGCTCAACGCAGTGTGAAGTTTAAAAAACAACACAATATTTGTGAGACATCGGAGAAATCATTTGTGTATACCAGTAGTTTCTTTTATTATTGAGAGTTCTTTGTGTCACAGCACATGGCGATAAATAATGCCATAGTCATACTTTCCACAGTTATTGTCCGAGACCTTTTTATGGTTTTAGTAGGCTTTACTAGTTCAGAACTAGAGATTCCGGATCTACATCGGTGCCCTAATCTAGAACCACTTAAGTTACGTATGTAGGATTCATTGTGAAGAGAATTAATACTCAGACTCCATACTGTGTACAATAATGTACAATGCAGAACATGCCAAAGAGGAATCCAGACTCGCCAGGTACGGCTGTAGGCCCAGATCGACGTCAGAGGCGTCTGCTGGTGGGGGAGTTGCTAAATATGTCATTAGGTCAGGGTCTCATTGACACACTCCTATTATCATACATGTTGTACATGTTGTACATAGTATTTTCGTATAAGGGCCTGAGCTGTGAGCTGTGAGCTGCCAGCTCCTGCCTAGTGAGGAGCTCACCTAGTCCGGTTGGATTGGTAATTGCAGAAATTGCAATAATCTGTAGATATCATTATTGGCTGAGGCATTCTTTTAGAATACGAATATTGTACAATACCTATCTAGGTAGGTACTTAGGAAGAGTGGTCTGCTTGGTAATGCCTTACTTGCCATCATTATGATGTTGAAGTACAGCGCACACCTTTCTCTTCGATATTTGCCTCAAACCTCCTGTTAGACTTTAATTCTAGATTCCGACTTTTCTTCTTCTATTCTCCCATTATTTCCCCGAATTTAATCCCGAAAAAATGAGATAGAAGGTTGTGGTGGCCAAACACATCCATAGAACCCAGCTCCAAAACTCCAGTGGTTCCTGGCGAAAATGCAAGCTAAGTGGCTGTATAGCCACGCTGCCGAGCTTCTTCCATGTTCTTTGCCATGGAATTCTGCTGGTTCAAAAGTTTTTCACCCAAGTCTTTGAATCTGTTTGGAAGAACCGCGGATGCAGCCGGATGGCCGTGACGTGGGGTTCGAGGGGTTGTGGGCACTATTGCCACGCTGTCGGTTGTAGCATTTAGGCGGTTAGTGGGGCAATTTGATGGTTAATTGTATAGGCACGCGATAAGTCTCTAACCGACACGCCCAAACTATCTACATCTTCTACCTCGTATAAGTAGAGTATAGCACATGCAATGTATAACTGTACGGGTAGCGGTGATGCCCTAACTGGTAGCAATGCAGATGCAATAAACAGATTAATGTTATATATAGTATCTATCTTATTTATCTTACATATCTGATATATCGTCTGATTCTGCAACATACGCGCCCAACTGTTCACCGGTCTGGGCTCTCCGGAAACTCGACTGGAGGCGAGACGCCGGTTCCACTCCTTTAATTTTTCTGGAATTTCTTCTTTTTTTTTCTTTTTCGCCTTTTCGCCTTTTGCCTTTCAGTTGCCCCACAATTCCCTGGAACGATCCATGGTTCGAAGTAGGGGTGGCTTTTCACGTTTTCTTTCAGTACCTGGATCTATCTCTGGAGTGTCTGTATGCTCTCACTTCAAAATCTATATAAACCCCTTCTGTTACCCCGAAGATTTTTGTTCTTCAACACATTCACTTCAAAGTACATTCCTTCTTTCTATTCATTCTCTTCAAGTCTCGAGATTAACTCTCGTTGCATTCCTTACATCTGTCGACCAGACTCAGATCATTTCAAACTATTATCATTCTCTACATCTTTCAATCTTTCAAGATGATGTTCACCAAGACTGTCGGCCTTGCTGCCCTCTTCTCCACCATCGCCTCGGCTCTTCCCCAGGGCATGCAGGGCATGGTCCGCCGTGACGGCGGCGGTGTCAAGATCACCAACAACCTCGCCCAGGACGTCTACGCCTGGTCTGTGGCCGGCGACGTCGGTCCCATGCAGACCATCAACGGCGGCGGCGGCGTCTACTCCGAGACCTGGCGCACCAACCCCAACGGCGGCGGTATCTCTATCAAGTTGGCCCTCGACCAGGACCAGCACGATGTCCTCCAGTTCGAGTACACCGAGGCCGGCGACACCATCTTCTGGGACATGTCCTGCATCGACATGGAGGCTGGCAAGAACAAGTTCACCGACTTCGGCTTCTCTGTCATCCCCACTGATGAGACCTCCACTTGCCCCAAGGCCATTTGCAAGGCTGGTGACACCGCCTGCTCCGCCGCTTACCTCAAGCCCGATGATGACCACGCCACCCACGGCTGCCCCATCAACACTGCTCTTGACCTGACTCTTGGCCTGTCCTAGATTTGTTCAATGATGCCTTGTTTTGCCGGTTGAACCGTGCATCCTTTCTTTTTATATACCTTTCGAACATATCACATCTTGTCCTAGTTGACAGATGATTTTTTTTCTTTCTTTCATACATCGCCCCAGATGGTGATGCCTTTTTCAGATGAGATTGGTGATTTTTTTTGTTATGCAACATGTTCGGTTGATTCGACATGTCTTCTCCCCATCAATAGCAGGTTGACTCCCGCTGGGGCAGGATGTCTCGTCACGAGCTATGATTTCTTACGGTTTTCGGAAATACCCCCCCACACTTGGATTCAATGGGAAAATGGGAGTTATATATATACAGTGTGGGAGAGGAATAGAGATAAGACTTGCGAATAGATAAAGACTTGCGAATAGACAAATGATCATCAGATCTTGGACATACACAAAATATACGATCTTTACTTCAAAACCCTTTCATATTACATAAACTTTTCAAACCATTCGACTACAACATAGAAAAAAAAGCAAAAGAAAATTGAGATTTAGAACTCTAAAAAAAAAAAAAAAAAAAAAAAAAGGCCCTGAGCAAGACTCAAGCACGAGCGAAGGCACAAACCGGTAAAATTCCCAAAGATGGTCACAAATCATAATCAGTACGAAGCGAATAATAGTGGAACCATGAAGACTTTGCCAACACACCAAGACCAGGAAGAATAAGTATAATCACGATCTAGAACAAGTGATAGGGCCTCTGATAGACCAAACACATAAATCTCCCATTCGTAGATCCGACTCCACACCTCAAGCCCGTTGCACAGAACGTCGATCCTCCGCCAGTCGGATAGACGGATGGCGTTTTAGTCTCCACTGAGGAGTTGAGTGGCTTTAAGATTTTCGATTCGAGATTTCCGCCTCGATCTGATTTGCTGGATGTTTTTCCTTAAAAAGACGAAGTCGGATTAATTTGTCTTTGATCTGCGCTTTTAGCTCTTAACGCCTAACGGTGTTGTCATTAAAATTTTAGTGTGATCTTATTATATTAATTTCGTCATAGGGCTATAGATTCATGTACAACGCACGATGTACACGTGGGGACTCATGGCGCAGGTACGTAGTGATCACAGACAGGTACACAGGTACACAAGTGCCGAGTTATCCATTCACGTTTAGCGAACAATGTCTGTCAGGACTGTTCCTATTGAGAGGCGACATTGGATATCTGGATGAACCACTCGTCATCAACCGTGGAAACGATCGGTTAAATGTCTGGGACGAACTGATGGGGGCAAACCGGCAATTCCAGGAGAAACTGATTATTAAGGTTATTTCATCCAATGGATGGGGTTATGCTTAAAGTTTTTCCCCTCTTTTGCCGTTTAGTCGTTCTGAATATTTTAAGGTTGCCACCTGCCAAGATTAACCGGCTTTCAATCGGCATGGCTTAATTCTTGGTTCCGCGGTCTAGAACCATCCATGGATCGTGAAAGGGTGGGGATTTACCCCTGCCATCTCTATTCTCATTGAACACATTATGTATTTATTATTCGAGGTGAATTTGGTGTTGCCTGTTACTTTAGACCGGGTGCTCTCGAGACGGACTGTGAGTCACAGGCTTCACCGTCGATTACCAGAGATTAACATGGAAGGTCATATTTGACACGACGTAAAACCTCCGTATTAGTCAACAATGTGTTTCTTCCGAGGTTCTTGCGTTCATACTATTGGAGACCTTGATGCCCAATGGCTAGGATGGTCTCACATGACCATATATATGTTGTCTCTGTTCAAACTGGTGTCTTAGTGTCCGCAGTAGGAATATCACAGAGTTTCTTTGTCATCCTTTTTGGGGTAATGGTTGGAAGCCAAGGCGTCCAGCCCTCGAGATTTGGAGGGCATCAAGACCAAGTAGATCTAGATTTAGGTTTCCTATCATTGCCAACATCGGGCTAGAATATGATCTTTTAGATCTAAAGTTGACCAAAATATGATCTGAAAGGATAATCCATGGTTTATATCCTTGGTGTGCCTGAGGATAGAAGTAGCCGAAGTGTTGGAATGGTTAAGGTTTGTGTGCAAAATGAGATAAAGATGCAGCACTTTTTTGTCAAATTATAGAAGGCTCACAAAAGAGAGTTATCGGTATATTATAAGGACAAGGAATAAGGGAAAAAGAGAGAGGGGAAAGAGCTATCAATAAAATGGGGCCTCAGGCACCAACTATGACCTGAGGCTCTAACATCTCTGGGATAACAAAGATGAAGGGAGAGAAGGGGAAAAAAAAGACAAACGCGGGAACGACCGGAGTCGAACCGGAACAGTCAGGTAGTGGAAGATCTTTGGCACTTCCCTCGTAGTACACATGGCGAAGCATGTTACCACTAGGCCACCTGCTGTTGGGTCACTAGTACTTACTTTGCTCTTACTTTTCACACACAATTTCCAAAGTTTGTTTATATACAGAGCAACAGTACTCGCTATGGCTTAAACATGTGAGTATGCCCTAGTGAGTACGATGGCCTTAGTTCTCACCCTTTTGATTGTTTTCTTAAGGCCTTCACAATCAAAAGGTTGAGTCTAGCGTACATACATATGTAGATATCTGAGAAAGAAAGCAAATTGCAGGGTATCTCAACCAAGAAACACGCAAAATTCACAAAAAGAAATGTTATCTGGCCTTCCTCTGGGCTCGCCACTCCCTCCACTGCTCCATGAGCCTATGCGATCTCATAGCCTTGAGAAACGCATAAGCAACAACCCGATATACAATCGTACAAACACCCAACGCCATGACATTCATCGGCCCACTCTTATCGAGATTATAGAGCTGAAGCACCTGCTCACCAGACTCAATGGGACAACTCCCACTAGCAAGCCTCTGAGCATCAGAGCAATGAAACACCTGACCATGCATTGAATAAGGCGCCAGATTAGCAATCGCGTACTTGATTGGCGAGAGATGGTTCAGCGCCTGCAGCACATCATTGACATTAAGACTCATGACGCCGCCGAGGATGGTCGAGATCGAGAGCAGGATAGAAGTCACATTGACGGCGAAGCCAACGTGCGAGAACAGCGTGCAGAACATTATACCCACGGACTCGCCGCAGCTGATTATGCAGAAACAGTTGAATGCGCTGATGAGGAACATCGTTGCGGTGCGTTGTAGGTTATCTGCGAAGGCGGCTAATGCGCCGAAGATTAGGGATGAGACTATCTCGAAGGGGATTTCGATTGCGGTGTAGCTGAGAATAAAAGTCGAGGCTGTGTAGCAGTTGTCTGCTTCTTCGCGGTAGAAGACGTCGCGCTCGCTAGGGTAAATGGCGATGTTCTGGAGCATACCTATTTGGAAGATTAGCATGCATATGTGCAAAAGGGACATCCAGCGAAGGGAACTAGGTGAGTCTGGAGTAGACTTACCAACAAAGTACAACGCCGCAAACTCCTGAATAAACCCCATACGTGATTGAACAGCCGCATAATCATTCTTCAGCGGTGCAAAGAAAAGCGCCATGATAATCGCTATCCCTGGGATCTGCATCGACCGCGCCATAACCAGCGGCGGCTGACGCCAGAAGTTGACAACGGAGCGGTGCAGTACCAGCGGGAACGTAACGCGGAATGGCAGCATCTGGCGCTTAAGGCTCCCTAGTTCAGCCGGCGTGGCGATCTGCGACGTCTGTCGGTCTAGCCCTAGTTCGAGAGGGTTATCCTGCCAGCAGGAAATGAGACCCTGCACACGCTTGCGCGTGACGAGTTCACGGTCTGCTTGCTGGAGATCGACCGTGATGAGATCCAGGACGAAGTCTGTTGGGTTGGTTGTGCGTGGACACTCGTGGCCCTGCTCGGCGAAGTGCGCGAGCATTCGCGTCCCGGGACCTGCGTAGATGGGGTAGCCGCCACGGGCTAGGAGGAGGACTTGGGAGAAGTGGGTGAAGAGGTCTGAGCGGGATTGGTGGAGGGTAAGGACCAGAGTGCGGCCTTCGGCGGCGAGGCTGTGAAGGAGCTCGATTATGGACATTGCCGTGAAGGCATCGAGGCCGGAAGTTGGTTCGTCGAGAAGGAGCACTTTGGGGTCTGTGAGGATTTGGATTGCGATTGTTACGCGCCGCTTCTCGCCGCCGCTGATGCCTTTGATGAGGTCGCTGCCAATAAGGTTGTCGGCGCATTCTTTCAGTCCCATTTTATAGAGGATCTCCTCTGCGCGTCGGCTTTTTTCTTCGCGTGACATCCAGGTTGGGAGGCGTAGACCTGCGGCGAATCGTAGACTCTCTCGGACAGTCAATGAGGGCATCAGTGCGTCGTCGTCTTGTGTTACGAAGGATGTCACTGAGCGGATCACACTCTCGGAGGGTACAGCGCCGTTGTATAGCATGTTGCCATGGACACGGTACTGTGTCCCTACGGACCCGTGCAGCCGGTGGGCTATGGAGTTGAGCAGTGATGTTTTGCCACTTCCAGATGGGCCCATGATGATGTTCAGCTCTCCCGACTGAAATTCAGCGGTAATGGGTCTCAGAATCTGTAATGTTTTCGCGGTTTCCCAAGGGTATTGTCGCTTTCGAATATCCAATGCGTACTTGTCAAGCGATATTGCCACCTTGCGCGCCTCCTCTGTTGGGCGGATAGCAAGCTTAGACTTCCCACTAGCTGGGTCTCCTTCAGTTCTTCGCGCTTGAGCAACATCTATGGCGAAGCGGTTGTATTGAAGCAACAGACCGGCGAAGAGATAGTGACCAACGGCAAACGCGACTAGCACCACGATAGGCCGCCAGATCCAGTTTGACGGCATCCCTAGACTTTCCATAATATAGCGCCCGGTATATTGCTTGCAGGCTGGGTCCAGAGGGTTATCGGAGTATGGGCAGGCGTAGAACTGCCCCGGTTCTGAGCCCTCGGGTCCGATAAACTCGTTTGCACATAGAGCCCCAAAGATGTAGAAGGTGTAGGCACACCATTTCAACCACCTCACGTAGACCGGGATCTGGTTAGACTGGACAAAGTATCCACATGCAAAGGATTGCAGCGTGAAGGATAGATTTGCCACCAGACTGGCTCCGGGGAAGTTTCGCGCTACACTAATAGCCACCGCAGCAAATGTTACGGCAATGTAGTGCGTAAGCAGGGTGAGGACGAAGAATATAAAAAACTGTCCCGGGTCGAGACGGTATCCCACCATGAAGTAGAAAATGAGAGAAAAAATCAACGGCACGGGAAGGTCCTCCAATGGTAACCGAGCTGCTCGTCGACTGAGCAGGAAAGCCGGTACACTAACCACGCCCTCGTTGCGTTCACGGTCAAACAGACGAATATCAATTGTCAGCCGATATGTCTCGTACAGTAGAATGAGATAGCCGTTTAAGCTGCTAGCAGTGTATAGGCTGCCCTCTCGCGAGCGAATCCCTGCCTGACTTTCGTCGAGCTGCAGGAAGATCCACCCATTGATAACAGCCATTCCAACAGCTTCAAGAAGACTACCAGCAACACCCATCGGGTCGCGAATGGTAGTCTTGAAAGTGCGAGATGTCAGAACGCGGAACTGTCGATGAAACGAGACCTGCTTCACAGCTCCAGTCTCAAAGCTACCGACCTCAGGTTCCGGTTTCTCCCCTTCTCTTTTGCGTTCTGCCTCCGTGTCTGCAGCTACAGTCTGCTTCGCCCGCCACACATGCCTCAGTCTTTCAACACGAAGGTTCGAAGCAGCCTCAAGCTCCTCCGTCCGGTTATCAATGGCAGCGAGGTCGATCAGAAACTCCGCCGGATTGACGAACGACGGAAGAACATGTCCGCACTCCTCGAAGTGCATCAGGGACCCTTCCACCGGACCGCTGTAAGCCGCTGCTCCCCTGGCTAATAGGACAACGTTATCAAAAAGACTCCAGATCTCAGAGCGCGGCGCATGAATCGAGACAACAACCGTCCTCCCATCCAGCGCGAGACGCTTCAGAGTCCTGATAATCTGGTAGGCACTGGTAGCATCCAAACCGGTCGTGGGCTCGTCGCAGAAAAGCACGGATGGATTCGCTAGGAGCTGCACGCCGATACTGGTGCGTCTTTTCTCGCCGCCACTGCAGCCTTTATGGGCTGCCGTACCGATACGGGTGTCAGCACACTCTTTTAGGCCCAGTTCGAGGATGACCTGTTCCACGATTGCATGGCGCTCTTCTGGGGTTGTTGGTGGCGGGAGGCGGAGGTCTGCCGAGTAGCGTAGGGTCTCGCGGACTGTTAACGTCGGGATGAGGACGTCCTCTTGCATAACGTAGGCGCTGCGAATGCGTGCGATGTCGGGGTTGTCGTTGAAAGTTGTTGTTCCGCGTGCGTTTGCTCGGGAGAGACTCATTCGGTTGGCCATTAGGTTGAGTAGGGAGGTCTTGCCTGAGCCACTGCTTCCGATTATGGCGGTTAGACTACCGCTTGGCATGGAGGCGGATACATTGTCCAGGACTGTCTTGCTTGTTCTTGAAGGCCTTTGACCACGCAGGCGATGCCAGATCTGTGATGGCGAGGTCTCCCATATTGGCGGGGTAGTGTTGACTTCGAGTGAAAGGTTGCTGACTTTGATGCATACTGGATTTACCGCGCGGAGAGAGAGGTTATATGCAGCATCTCTCACATCTGCAGGGAGGCCCGTTTGCTTTGCGCTCAATTCGGTGATGATCTCGTCTTTCTCCATGGTGGACTTTGCCGGTGTAGTGAGATTAGGCACGAGTCATGTAGCAAGTCATCTCCCCCATACAGGTAAGACTCCCGTGTTCGGATGTGCTATGCAGGTGGACTCGAGTTTACCTGGAGATGGGATGGGATGACTGCAGGATGATGATCCCCAGATTCCGTCAAAAGGAAGACTGAATGGGACTAGAGCCTAATTTGGTATCAGATGTTTACAATTCTGCGCAGTTTAGGCGGAGATTAATTTTCCTACCCCGGACTACCTAGGTATACTTAGTCTCCGAATTTTTAACGCGATTGGCCACCCGTGGACCCCGCAGCAACGTGGTCTTTGCATAAACGAGAACATAAACGAGCTGTCGTCGGTGGCATGTTATAGGTGCATCACAAGTGTTACATATATTGTACAAGTCGAGAATATGGGTGGTAGTCAAATAATATGTATCAAGACACCTAAGAGCATTAATCTGACTGCATTACAACTATAGTCAAGGATGCACCTAGACAGCCAGTGAAAGGACAAAGTAATAAAGGAGACACAAGATCCCAATCTAGACTCTGTGATCCTCCCCAATACACCTGGAAGAAATAGACAAATCCGATACTGTACAAGAATGAATACCCCATTCCTATTCCACGCAAGAAACCCGGAAATCTGGATATATACAATCGCCTAAACCAGATAAGAACCAGACCAGGTCATATTCCTCCAAAGACGAACGCCCTCCATCAACTCATGAGATCGTCCAGTCGGCCACTCCTGAGGTTGACATCACTTCACAAAAATAACACCAGCTTGTTTCCGCCCCCGCCCCCCTCTTTTTTTTTCTTTCTTTTTTGCTTTCCTTTTTGGAATCGGGAGGCTTCTTTGAAGGACCGGATTGGCGCCTATATCGGGCCATGCGATGCAGCCAGAGAATATGCTCTGGGCAAGGAGAGTCCAAGGCGCACCGATGATCGCAAGCCGAAAGAAAAGAGCAAAGCAAAGCAGACGCAAACGCAAACGTAATAGTAAGACCCCCAGATGCAGATACAAATGCATAATCATCACAATCACAACAACAATCAAATCAAAACGCCACATGGTACAGCCTCGCCTGAGGGGTGATCATTGTGTCCCTCGATATGGGATAAAAGGCGGAAAAGCCCCTTTCCAAAACGGTAATAATCAACAAGGAGAAAAGAAAGTAAACAAGGTAGAGTCAATAGAAAATAACAGGGTATCAGAGGACGAATGGGAGGGAGAAGAGAAGGGAGGCATATGGGGGAAAAGGATATTCAAGTAATCAAGAAATCCATATTCATATCACGTATGATCTTTTCCCAGTCCCAACTATCCTGCATCCGGGTATCCATAATCTCCCAAACCCGCGCAACGACCTTATAAGCAGGCTCAATGTTGCGCAGGTTCGAGTAAGACTTGAGATTCTCGAAGCCCTGCGTAACACGTTCGCGCTGTTCGGGCAGGAACGCAGAACAACCAAGCAGGAACAGCGGCATCAGCACAATACTGAAAGCGGACGCATCCTGTGGGAGTTGGTCCATGTAGCCGAGCCCGTCGTCGACGACCTGCGCGATTTTATCGCTCGGTCGCGAGGGCCGGATCGTCCGGTACAGGTATACCCAGGTTGACTGGCGGTATAGCTGGGCCAGACACCAGTTCGGGGTGTCGGGCTCGTGAGATGTTTCCCAAGTACGGATGGCCATATCAACGGAGACTGCCTCGCTCAGCGTCTGGTAATCCACTGCTGGCTCATAGCCCTCGTTAAAGCGTTCGCGGATACGGTCGCGGAGCTTGGTAATCTCCGAGATGTAGTTGAAGAGACCATCGAATACACCGACGAACATGCCCGCTGATACGCCGGGTACGAAGTTGGGCATGTGCAGATCGTTGTGTAAGAGGTTGGGACGGCGGTCAAGCGAGGTGAGGGAGTTTGAGACGTCGTGATACTGGAAGAACTCGACGATGAACTGGCGGAAATTTTCGTTCCGTGGCTGCTGTGACAGCAGCAGGTACCGAGCGGCATCCATGTGCGGTCGGTATTCACCGTTGGTTTCACCTTCGCAGATGGTGTTCAAGCTGAGGGCGATGGTGGATGCGATGATCGGGTCCTCGACCAGCAGATCATCCTTGTCGGGGCTCTTGGCTGATGATGACGCATTGATATTATCTTTCAGATCTTGGATAGCGTGGTGGAAATGAAAGTACTTTCGCTCCTTCAGCTTTGGTTCGGGATCTAGACCTGAGAGATGCGATCCGGATAAGCACATTAATGAATGCATCAGCCCCCTATGTTGTGTCGCCATCGGGAGAAGAATCTCCTTGAAGGGATTGGAATCATCATTGATGAGTGTCAGCACGCGACTGAAACCGTACACAAAATGGTCCAAAAAGCGACGGTCAATATCCGTTTCGATGCCGTCGATGAGGAGGGGTAAACTGCGCGGCACGGCTGTAAGAGACTGGGATCGAGCTATTGGGGGAAAGAAAAAAAACGATGTTAGTACATCAAGAACAGTCAGAATCAAAATGTATAATGCACCTACCATCAGCCTGTCTCTGTCTTCCACTCTTCCAAATCTCCTTGAGTGGGTAGCCTTCGCAGACGACCGCATTTTTCTGGCAGTTCAGACAACTACCCTCTGTTAGACAAAAACAACCTGACGGAACACACACACACTACTCACGAAGGCTTTGTCTCGTCACACTTCTTCTTTCTTCTCCGACAGGTTATACAACCAGTCTTGGAACGACCTTTAGTGATCTTGGCCTGACCTCCGGGGGCAGGCAGCGGATGTTTACGTGGGCGACCACGTTTCCGTGGAACAGCGGGAGCGCCCGACTCCACATCCGCCGGTTTGATATTCAACAAGTCATCATCGACTTCTTCCAGTTCCTCCACCTTAGGGACCTCCATAATATCATCCAATTGAGCTGATTCAAAATGCGAATATCCCTTCACCTGCTCTTGGTCTTGGTCAACCAACGGCGACTCGACATTCCAATCCAATGAATCGACCGAAGCGTCATCGGTGCTAACACCGGTGCTGGCGCTGGATGTGCTGCCTCGAATGACGGAGCCGCGGATCCCTAATGAAGGTATAGGATCCGACCGCTCGTGACTCTCCCGAATCTCCGAGTCATTCAAATCCGGATGTTTGAAGAATAAGGTATGCATGGACAACATTGAAGGAAGGGCATCCGATAAGAGCCCAGATGCGCTCTGCTGATGAGAGGGGGGTGCTGTCGGGTATAAATGGAGGGGGAACTTTGTACCGGGAAATGTGCTTGGTCCACCACAGTGCGTGTGATCAGACAATACACTTTTAGAAAATCCAGCAAAATAAAGAAGAGGGGGAAACTAGCCTGATCTGAAGGGTATTAAGGATATTAATATATACATGAGCCTACTAGGTATTTAGGGTAGGGTATAAAGCTTGGGTAAATCAAATGCGTAATGAGAACCTAGGCTACATTAGTTACTAGCTAACTATGTTGTACGCATTAGCCTATAAATTATAATCCATTACGGAGTTAATATTTAAGCCATTACCATCTGAGCCATTTAAAAATAAAAATAACAATTAATAAATATTCTACAAATTCGACATATTCTACATATTCTACTCCGTACTCCGTATTCCCTTATAAACTTTCTATGCGGGGGAGCCAAGCGTGTTGGATCTATGTCC